>CALYOO010000319.1:0-40220 GCA_945261195.1 Cryptosula pallasiana
CATGGGGTCCTGTAGAATTTCACTGAAATTTCTGTCAAAAAATCATTTAATTATTTTGCCTGCAGCGATGCTGGAAATTTAATACACATATGTACAAATCAGTGGAGTGGTGTTATGTCATTCCCTCTTTCCATTATATTACAGCCGATGGGTATCGAAAACGGATAAAAAAATGAGTTTATTTAAAAAAATTGGGGGGCAACTTGAAAATACATCTATCATGATCAAGATTTTGTACTGAATCCAAAAAACAGGTTTCTACACCTCTCAATCTCCCGAAAAAAACTTTTATGACAAAGTTTTTCTATAAATTGCCCATTTACAGTTTCTTTATTAATAGCCCTACCATATCGGTTTACCCTATCCAATTATCTTTATTGCTATCTGTTATAGCACAACACAAAATAAAAAAGCCTCCGAGTCCACATCGTAGCCTCTGAAAAGTGTCTGATCATGGCCGTAACTTTAGGGGGGGGGGGGGGGGGGGCTGAGGTGGCCTGGTTACCTGAACTTTTGTAGGAAAAATAATTTTGTTTCTTTAATTCTTCTTTGCCTGCCTGCAGTGAATATAGTGTGCGGGCAACTTGACTGCGTTTATGTATCACTTTTGGTTATCAGATGATGAATTCCCTTTCTTCATTGAGCTATAATGCAGTGTCAAGCATTGAACTATGCAAGCCTATGGATATGTGCATGCAGTCAGCCGTAACTGGTTGTATATGTACATGCAGCCAGCAGTAACTGGTTGCGTGTAATTGATCCTACTAAACTGTGCTCATGAAATGCACCATGTGACATTTTTTTCCTTGTTTGAGCGTGCATGGGCTGTTTATATGATAAAAAACAATTTCTGTTTTTAAGCCACGTAAATAAAAGTTGTTGGTTTTTCTAAAGACATCGGTAGTAATACTAGTGCTGCCACTCTCTGTCAGTTTTTATCAGATTAATTTTCACTAATCTATATTTTTTAATCTTCAACTGATCTGTTAATTTTTTTGGGCTAAAAAATGTCTACTTCACTCTTCGACATACACTTATGTAGGAAGATCATATGTGCAGTTATTTTGTCAATGATAGTCAAGTGGGTTGATTAGTTATGCTTGGATGCCCTAGCTGAACACGCTTGAACTTGTTTGCTTGACTACATTTTTGCGGGCGATGTCAAGCTAGGAAATTCCCGCCTTTACTGGACCACTACCGTGCACATTCATACCCAGTTGTTATTGCTAAGAAAACCCTTGTATGGTGTCTGCTTGATGTTATATTTTATGCCTGTTCATGTATGTATGGCCTGATGTTTTTTTGTCGCTAATCAGGTCTCTATTATTTCAATCACCTTATTTGCATGTTTTACCGCCTAAATGTAGAGACATTTGACCCAGTGGACAGAGTTTATTGTGAGCTTGGACAGAGAGAATCCAGTCAAGCTTTGCATCCTGAGCCTAATAAAGTGTTCATACCTGAAACTCTGTGCATTTAGCTTGGGCGGTCGCTTGATATTGTTGGTTCATCTGAACACGGCAGAACTGGGAGCTATCTTCAAATACAGATAGAAGTGAAGAAATCCATCATTACTTCATGAGCAGCGGGTGCGTAGCAAGTGTTATTGTGGAAATGCTGACTTGGTACACTTTTTTAGTAGCCGCTTGATGAAGGTGTGGCAAAATCATCTACATTGGTGGCAGTGGTGGGTACAGCGAATGTTGAGACACTACTACCGAGCTGCCAACCACCAAACACCAAGTTTCTTGCTCTCCCTTGCCCCGGGTATTGGTGCAATTCCTATCAAGTAGCATTTATCTGGTTGCAGTCGAACTACCTCCGCACAGACACTGCTACACCCCTTCTCTCCGACCAGGAGGTACACTCCCACCCCTTTTAACACTGTCAGAACACCTCCTCCTCTCCTCTTGCTGTGTTTGAAGTAGAGAAGCAAGTCACCCAAAGTCATGCTTTTTTTCAGACCCTGGGTTTCCCTTTCATGCAGGGTACCCCTCTCAACTCAGTACCACTCTTCCTGTGTACCCTGCAGAAACTTTACTTGCCAGAGTTTCTGACACAGTGTTTGACACTATGTCCTTCATAGTCATCAACCTTTCTTCCGATTCACCTCTCAACCCAGAGTTTTCTCCTCCCAAGCCGACAAGTACCCTACTGATTGTGAAGACTATCCAATGGCTGCACAGAGAGCCAGGAGTGCTAGACGGTTGCCTGCAGTCACGGCAGGAGTCTCAGATTAGACAGACTCACATAGACACTGCAAAGAGGGTTGCAATCCCACTGCACTCCCCCTGCTCCTGTACAGAACATCAAGCCCCCCAGTTCAACGGACCCAGAGGTTGCTGGAGCAATTGAGTGAAATGCCCACACAGCCTTGCTCCATTTAAAAGAGGCGCTCTGGGACGAAGCATTGCGATGTGGCGGATTTAACATCCTGCAAGGAATGTTCACATTACTTCATGGTCACTTTGGCCTTACACGCCATGAACCCTTGCAGAGTGTTGGACACCTGAAGAAGGCACCGAAGACTTCAATTCGAGAACATGCTAATGAAGTGGAGAATCCAGTTTAAGTCGCATATGAAGATTACCAGATAGACATACAGACCCATGATGCTATAGATGTTTTTATCCACCCTGGGTAGCCTGTATCTGCAATGGCACCTTTTACCAGCGAATCCACAGAGCCTTGAAGATGCAGTTTATGCTGGAAGCAAAATTTTTCACATCAACACTCTTCTTGACTCTAAACCATCCACAGTTCACTCAGTAGAGTATGTTGAAGAGGAAGAAGAACCCTGCAAACCTTCTTTGACGCCATACAGTCATCCTCAGTCTCCTGCCGTGGTGTCGCAGGCTCCAGGAGAGATAACTCACCCGTATCCAGTTGCTAGCAACTACCCCTCCATGAGCTATTTCCCTCCATCCCCACAGCCAGGACCTGTGTCTAAAGACTCAATGGCTCGGTTAATCCAGTTGATGTAGAACATTGCAGTGGAGATGCCACAAATGAAACAGTGGCAACAGATGCCTACAGTGTCACTGGGCATTCACCCAGCAGGACACACACCGTACCTTGGCATGTATGCATCCTCTTCCAGCATGTATACACTCCCTCCAGAAGTGTACCTTGCTTCCACAGGGATGCAGCTCCCTACCCGGATTCGTAGTCACACTTTTCCACTGGCACACCACGTTTCTGCTGTGAGATCTACTATCCTTGCTGTTGAACAGAACCCCCCGCACACGGTGCCACCCCCTGCTACAGCACAGCTAGTGCCCCCTCAGCTCCTCTAGGCTTTGGACACATGTGCCATTTCAGTAGACGTTGTTCATCCAAACCAAAGGCTATCACTGCACCGAGAGCAAGCGCTCGCACAGCTCGCTTCCCTGACCAGCTGTATCAGAACACAAAGGTGAAAAAGAGAATTTGCAAGGCTAGAGAAGCACAACCCTGTGCCTTCTGCTCCTTCAACTGGATCACCAGAGCACCCCAACCCCCCTTAGAAAGGAGACATCGCCTTCTCCACCTAAGTTGCAGCTCCCTACCGCTAACCGCAATGCCGTTCTACATGACGAAGCAGACAATCCGGACTCCTGCAAAACCACTGCTGACGTACAGTCCTTACTCAACCTACCTTCCTCACAAAATGTGGGTCCTGTGAAACACCAGCCCGCCCAGGTTCAGAACCGCCAGGGGGTAGTTACACCGGTCAGCCCATCAGTGGAGCGCCCTGGAAGTAGAACTTTGCTTCCCCCCTTCTCAAACTGCAAAGGTTCAACCCACTCGTTTTTCCAACACTGAGATAGAGTGGAAATACCAAGTAAGTTACTTCCTTCCAGGAAAACTAGAAGGTCATACTCCTCCTGGATGCCTGCCGCACCTCAAATCTCCTGTCCAAGCACTTTTTAACCAGCTACCTGAGTCAGTAAGACAGCCAGTAAAATAGAGTGAGTCCCACAGTATCATGGCAGATGGCACCCACATACCTTTTTGCAGCACAGTAAGCGGTACCCTTTGCCTCTATGATATGAAAACTGCAGCCACACTCGTTCTCAGTTACATAAACGAGGACGCTATTTTGGGAGTGTCCTCCCCCACTCACAATGATTGCCGTTTGAACTTTAGTGAGTGTGCCAATGATGTAGCTGGCAAGCAGATGCACTGCATGGTCAAAGACAGTACACTGTTAATAGACAATGTTCAGGTCCTCCATACCACCTAACTACCTCTGGGTATGAAGTCCACCATCCTGTGTAGTGTAGCCACAAAGAGTCACTTACCCCCCGGCTAGAAGAGTTCCATCCAGGAGGCCTTCCCATTGCTGCTAGTCTGAATGAACGAGATAGCAAAAGGCAAATGCTAGTGAGGTGCATGAACCCGACTGCTCAGCCAGTAGAACTGAAGGCCGCAGCGCGGTAGGCAACTACAAAGGAATGAATCCTGAAGAGGTCAAGCAAGCTGGGGCGGTTGCTTTGCTTGCCCCTACCCCTCGCAGTCACTTTTGTCATTCCCCAGTTCCCCCTCACGCTTCTGAGCAGTGCACAGCTGCTCTTCCACAGTGCCGGAACAGACTGCAGCACTCCCGGTAGCTGGATTGCTACATCAGTACGCTGCCGTGTTCAGTTTGGGAGACCATGTTGTTGGCAAAACTACCCTGGTCACACACAGCATTCCCCTCCTCCCTGATATTCGACAAATCTGCCAACTGCCCAACTTGTTACGCCCTGAAAAGGACGCGGAAGCAGAGATACAGGTTAAACAGTTGTTGAAAAGTGGACTGATGGAACCAGCATCAGGGGACTGGAGTACTCCCGTGGTTCTAGTGAGCGAGAACAATGGTGCGTGGAAATGTGGCAAAGACTACTTACGTTTAAATGCAGCCAGTCCTCAGGGTGCCTGCCATTTTTCTCGCATCGAGGAGAGTTTAGATGGCTTGCTGGAAAGCAAGTTTTTAGCACCTTTAACTTGATAAGTGGTTACTTGCAGGTTTTTTGACCAAAAGGCCAGTAAATGCTTCGCTTTTGCCACCCGTACATATCTACGGAAGTGGTTGGTCCTCCCTTTTGGCCTCACTTCAGCCCCAAAAACTTTCCAGCGGTTGACGGAAAAAGTGCAGCAATGTTTCCACTGGAAAAATTTCCTGCTTTACCTCAACTGCATTACTGTAATTGCTCCAGACTCTTCCAATCACATCCAGCGCCTGGCTGAAGTCTTTCAGCGGTTACAGCAGGCCAGTTTAAAATTTAAACTCAGAAAACGTGAGTCACTCAAGCCAGAAGTCCTGTATTTATGACAAACGGTGAGCAGTACAGTAGTGGCCACAGGCCTGGAGAAGGTCGCTGCCATAGCGCACTGGCAGACACCCATTTAGTTGAAGGGTACCCAAGCCTTCCTAGGTACTGTAGGGAACTATAGGTAGTACATTCTTGACTTCTCTGCAGTGGCACGGCCCCTTACAGAGCTTGCTAGTAAGCATTCTCCCTGGGAGTGCTCGACAGCCCAAGAGACAAATTTTAAGCAGCTGGAAGTAGCTATTACCTGTGCCTCTGTTCTTGGTGACCCTGACCCAAAGCTACAGTACACATTGGACACTGACGCTAATAATGCAGGTGTGGGTGCTGCGCTGCCGTAGGTATGGAAATGTAGTGAGCAAGTGATCGCTTACTACAGCAAGACACTCATTTTTCAGGAGTGCAACTATTGTGGTACATTGAACAAGCTGTTGGCAGTAGTAAATGCTGTCAAACACTTCCGTCCCTACCTCTATGACCAAATTTCTGTCTTTGAGCAGACCATACCTCTTTATTGTGGCTGTGTTGCCACCGGTAAACCATCAGTCAGGTTGTAATGGTTAGACAAGCTTAGCTCATTTTCATACGATTGAGAAGATAAGTAGAAGACAACTCCCCATACCTCATTACCAGAAACCAACCATACATGATACAACACATCCATTTGTGCCAGGCACTCCTGTACCGTCTAGGGTTGCTCTTGTGACCAGCTGTGACTTTAGGAAATTTAGGATATGATGACACTTTGCCGCCGCCTCCCATTATGGCTGCAGACAACAACTTTAAGTCTCCACCTCCATTTATATCACTGTCTATTATCCTTTTGCATTCAGCCCAACAGATTAAAGTTTGGTATATTATATTTTATCAGCTTGAATTATGATTATTTTATTCATGTATATATGCTATTTTGAGCTTATTGTTTCCACATCATCTTTTAGGTCCGCATTCCAGATATACTATAAACCTGTAAACAAGTTGGAATTGAGACAGTTTTTATTTAGCCATTGATCTAGCATATTGTGTATTTTTGTGTATTACTTTGTTTGAATTTACTTGTATATCTTTTTGTATTTTAACTTACTCAGTGGACCTGTGGATTATTTACTGCTTCTCAGGAATTTTAACTCAAATAAGTACCTCTTACCATATCCGGTTTTTTCATCCCTGGCTATTCAATCTTCAGGGATTTTTCTGGAGAAATAAACTAAGCTGTAAAAACAAAGAAAATTTATCCCTTGTAACCTTGTGAATAGGAGATTACTGAGTTTTACTTAGTAGCCTCTGAAAAAGTGACACTGAGTAGACAACTCTGGTAGAAGCAACATTGAATTGTGAATCAGCCTTGAATAGAAGTTGTCTGCACTTGCTTGGAACAACAACCATAGAAAATTGGATAAATTGGATAAACTTAGTAAATATATTGGCGATCTCTAATAAACCCTACTGTGTGGTGGTACCTTTATTTATCCACAAGACCACAAGTAGAAGTACAGGTTTATTACAAGATGGCTAGGTGGATCGAGTCCTGTTCAGAGTTCAAGTGCACTATTGAACATGGAAGCGGCCCCCGACACGCAAACGGAGATGGGGTGAATCGTAGGTGCCTCCCCCCAGAGTGTAGGCAGTGTGGACACATTTAGGAAAGGGATGGTGGACCCTCAATGTTTGAAGTTTAGCAAGAGCTCACCTTCACCCTCTCAACTTCAGCACTCCTTCGCTTCTGTGTCGACTTTGTATGAGTTTTAGCCACCACCCTAAACTCAACCGATCATCTCTGCCCCTCAGGTACCCCCATGCCGTTCAGCCCATCTAACCGGATGTTGACCTTGTCCAGGCTCAGAGTTAAAATAACAATGCTGTAGCTGCCATTCAGCAGGCAGTGTCTACCCATTGCTCTATCACTAAGAAACAGTTGAATCTCAGCAGCCAAGAGTTGAGACAACTGAACAACTGCATCAGGGCTATGAGGCTAAGGGCAGATGGGGTGTTGCAACTTCAAATCTCTACGAATGGTTGCTCCCAATAGTGTGCGGTTTGACCAGCAGGACTATGTGGCATTATGGTTTGGCGGACACATTCCCTTGCACACCAGAGAGTGAGCAGGACCCTGAAGCGGCTCCAGCTCATGTAGTACTGTTCATGTATGATGGCAGGTGTACTTCGCATGGCCAGAAGCTTCAAGGTTTGCCAGAGAACCAAACATGGAGGCACTAAACTCAGTCTCGGCTGTCGGCGCAAGTACACTTGCTGCCCCTGCCAAAGTCTGGGGGTCGATTTGGTTGACCCTTTCCCTGAGACAGAGCGTGGGAATGCCTGGAATCTTCTTGTTGGCTGAACACTTCACCAGGTAGCAAGACACTCTGGCCCTTCCAAATGCTACTGCTCCAGTGGTAGTTAGTGCTCTAGATGAGCGAGTCATTCGTTATATGGGCATCCCTGAACAGATGCACATTGACCAGGGGGCTAAAGTTGAGTCTCATCTGATGCAAGAGTTGTGTATTCTGTGGAGAATAGAAAATACCTGTACCATCCCCCACCACCCACAGGCCAATGGTGTTGTCAAGACAAACTACTGAGTGCTTGGCAACTCCCTACAGTCTGTGCTCTTAACGTGCAGTCTTTGGGACTGGGGCTTGCTGCTCCCTCAACTGGTGAGGGCCTTCAGAGCCACCCCTCACTCCACTACAGGTGAAATGGCCAACTACATGTTGATGACCAGGGAGCTGCAACTGTCAGATCAAGTATCCTACCATCCCCCGCTGACTGATTACCACCCAGTGCATGAGTATGCCCAGAACCTCAAGTTGAGACTGGAAAAAGTGCACGAGGGTCTGAGAGAGCAGCAAATGAAATTATGCAAAGGAAGGGAAGAACCAGCTTATATGCCACTAGAGACCATGTGTGGATAGATAACTGTCACAGGCGCCATGGAGAGAACCTTACGCTATAGGCCAAGTTCATCGGCCCCTTTGAGATTGAGGAGGCGTATTGCAATTCCAATTACCCCATAAGTAGGCACAATCAGCTTTCAGTCCAAAACGAGTGTCGCTTCAAGCTGCACTACACAAGTGTGGACCCAAGAAAGCAGACATCAACAGCTGTGAAGCCCAGACAGCGTCCTAACATGGGTAGTACACATGCATGAGTGGCACCAGCACCGCTGTCCCTCCTACCAGCACCCCTCTGTTTGAACCACCTCCATTTGAAACAGAGTTGCCTCCTGCTACTACAGGAATGAGCCAATCTTGGAGCAACCAGAGATACAGAGGCCTGTCACCCCTTGCTACTCCTAGCCAAATTGGTGCAAATCAGTCAAGCGGCTTGGCCAGGAATGACCAAAACATGAAGGAGTGTACCTGAAATGTAGCTCTTCCCACCAGTAGCTGAGAAGACACACAGACTGGGATCCAGCCACCCCATGTGTCGTCCCAAAGGCCACATTGAAACGTCGGCCCTCTACGTTATTGCAATCCAAGATGTCACAAGGTGGCGAGCGAAGACAGGGAGGAAAAATTGTCTGCGAGGATAGTGCCATAAGCTACTAAGTACGGTAGACATAGGGACCTAGGAGACCCTCGTTTGTGGTTGACTGCCAACATTCCCCCTTGACCTGCTCCATACCTGTCCCTCAGCAGTGCTGGGCCTATCCACTGACAAGATTATACAGCCAAGTTGTCTGATAGTCTTTCTCTGCCACTTCCAGGTACAATGTCACCTGATCCATGGCAGTTCAGAACTAAGCAGGAGCCCAGCTGTAGCCACCTTCCCCGAGCCAGTCACTCTCAGACTCTCTGTTACTGTGTCTAGGTACCTTATGCAGTTGTATGGGAAGGTAAGGACGTCAAAGAGGAGACAAGCTGCCTTCCCACCTGTGCCACACACACCAAGTACTGTTTCTCCTACCATGATGGGTACGGTCACTGAAGCAGAAGTTGCCAAGGCCCGGGCACATGCAGAGTTCCTGAAAGAAAAAGTAGCCGAGCTGAAGAATTCCCACCCAGAAAGTATGGGGCCAGCTATTTTAGGGCAGTGGCCCCTCCTCCCTTCAGTAGTCACACAGGTTGTGTGCACCTCTTTGTCAGTCACAACGGCTGTGTGCACCCCTTTGTCACTCACACGGGTTGTGTGTATCCCTCCAGACGCAGATGGTCTGGTGTAAAGGGTTGCATGGTTTCGCTTACACCTCTACTCGGTCATCCACACATCTCTTGTGTGTGCTATCCTTACCTGGGCGTATGGTGTTATATGTTTCCCTCCGGGACTACACAGTTTACATGTCGTTCAGCCGTCTTTTAATGAGGCTATCCTTACCCATCCTATTTGGCCCCCATGATAAGACACCACCGCAAAATTGCTTAACTATTAGTACAGATATACATATAGTTGAGAGGGTCTGTGTAATGGATTTGATTATGAGCGTGGACAAAGAACATCTAGACAAGTTTTTGTATCTTGAGGCGAATAAAATATTCATAATCTGAATCTCTGTGCATTTAGTTTGGCGGGTTGCCGGATATTGTTAGTTCATCTGCACACGACAGAACTGGATCTATCTTCATAAATAGAAAGCATTGAAGACAGCCATCGCTACTTCATAATTAGCACTCTATAGCAAGTATTATTGTGGACTTGCCGACTCGGTACACCTCTCTAGTAGCTGTTCGGTGAAGGTTTGGCAAAATCCTTTACATAAGTAAACATAATACAAAACTTGTAGTTGGTTTCTGAGTACATTTTTCATTTGAAAGAAGTCAAGCAACTTGGTGGCTGTTTTGGTTGGAATGCATAAATAGTGTTTATTAGAGTATAAAAAAAAACTTTCTTGAACAATATTTCCAACTCCCTAAAACTTTAGATGTATGTGCTAAGAAAATACTGTCACTTACCATTGTGTGGTATTGTAAGTTGGATGAGTTCAAACTCAATTTTTTTAAAGAGTGAAGTTTTGCGCAGAATTTAATATTTAAAGAGAACACCTTGTCATTTGGTTGATCAATGGGGATGAGAAATCAGCAAAAAAGCCTTTGACACCATAAATGATGATAAGCATTTACATCTTCTCTCATTCATTGTTGTCATTGTATAAACAAATTTTTTGAACAGCGTCTACAAACTATCTGTTTTTCATCTTCCAGACAATATTAGCCACATCCCAGCCCAAGTAGCATCTGATTTCAGTCATATGCACCATAAGTGCAGCTTTATTTGATTCAATTTTAGCTCAAACCTTAGTCAATTTAACAGCGCCCAACTTCAATTGTATGATGCAACCGCATCATTGAGAGAACAAAAAAGCTAGTCTCGCCGCAAGGATAGGCGTTACATTTCTCATAGTAGTTTTCCATGTCAAGACTCCGTAGCGCTACGTCATAGCACAGCAAGTTTTTCCTTCTTTATAATGAGCTTAACTGCTGTTGTGATGATGTGGCTCTATTGAAAGTTGCTACTAAGTAGCGACTCATAGCAGCGCCAGATCACTGAACCATTATGGAAAAAGGGAATGCCATAACGCTATTACTTTGCATACGTGTGTATTGACTTTACAGCATTGCTGCAATCAAAATAATTAAATAATTTGGACAGAAATTTCAGTGATATGAAACAACTGCCTTTTAAGACCACATGTTTTAATAATTTATGTATGTGTTTCATCAAATTGTTGTGAAATCTTGAACTCAAGTCAAGGTTGAATAACACAAAAGCAGTTCCAAGCTGCCTCGCAACCTCCACCTCCCCTTAGTTGCGGCCAAAACCACCTTCGGTTCATCTCACAAACCACACTGTGTCTCACAGGACACAAACTCTGGAGAAAATAATGATAACAGTAGCAGTTAATGGGCTACTTACTGTATCAAGAACCAACCAGGCGAATAAATGAATCCCACATAGCTGCCCTTGTCCTTGACCTCGCTGCGCACGCAGTTCGCGCATGCGCCCCGGCTCCAAAGGCATTGGACCAAACATACAGATGTCCCACACTCATATTATGTGTCCTCTTTTTCCCTTATTTTAGCATTTGAAAATTTAAACAATTTAATAAATGCATAAATAAACAAATAAACGATAAAATTTATATAAGAAAAATAAAGAATCAATTGGCCGTGGTTAAATATTAATACAAATAAACAACTATTTTTGAAATTTAATAACTTGATTACACATTCGCCAAGAAATCCTGCTTCAAAATTTTATCTTTGGAGTATGTTACATTATATGAGACAACTATGAGAGAAAGCACTTGAAAATAATTTTTGGTTAAAACAATTTCCCTTGATACAGTTTCACTCATTGACTCATTACCTCAAAGTACCTGTTGACTCGCTCATTAGGGTGCATGATCTTTGAACCTGCTGTATTGTTGGCTTAATGAAAAGCGTGATCGTTTATCGTTATTAAGAAGCACTGAGCCATGGTGAAATAGAATAGCACTACAATATAGAAATATACGATATGGTACAGAAAGCCACTAATTGTCTACTCCAATGCCAGCTCACTAGCTGTAACAAAGAAGTTAAGTAGTCTACCTAGTGGTTACATAACGGCTAACAACTATAGTCAACTTTAACTAAAGATTCAGTAAAGCAGCTTTTCAATTATCTCAGGTAAACTGCAAACTATATTCAAGCTATCAAATACAAGGCAATTTTATGTGCTAACTTCTACACTTACAACAGCAATTCCAGCCGTAGAGTAATGTTTAGATTAAAAAAAAAACTGACATAGGACCATCAGTGTAAGAAACAAGTCCTATGACATTTCAGCAAGTACTAGGGTTTTGAACAAAAATAATTTCAAAGAAAATACATCGATAAAAGCATTTTAAATAATTTTCAAACACAAACAGACTTTGAAGTAGTTTTTACCTGCCCAGCAATAAATAACAGTTTTTGTCATATAAAACTTGACAGAAACAGAAAGTGATGTTTCATTTCACAGGCACTATTGAACACTTAGATGAGTTAAAGTTTACTAAGTTATGTTATTCCTAAGTTGAGTCTCTTGGTTTGGAGTTTTAAAGTCAAGAGCACCCCTTGTTTCTTACTCTACTCAAACCAAGGTTTGCTTATACCAAACTAATAGTGAAAGACTGCAAGTTTAGCAACGATCACTCAAAAGAAGTGTCGACAGTCGCAGACAGATTGACTACCAATTTTTTTCCGACAATTGTAGCTTGAAAACAAGTGCTGTAGTCAGACTTTACATAGAAAAACTTGCCAAACTTCCCAAATAAAGGACCAAAGCCAACATTTACATTCATCAAAAAATTCATCTGTGTTAGTGAAAGTAAAGTTATGGTTTGTCCATTTTGTGTTGTAAATAAACTAATCATGACCAACATAATTTAGCTACAACACCAAACTTTATCAGATTTTGTTCATCTAACTGATGTGACAACATGTTTTGTTAACGGTAGATGGAGATGAAAATTTTTTTTTTTTCAATCTATTTATTGTGGTATCAATATCATGTCGACGCATGTTTTACATAATGTATCACACAGTAAACATTTACAGAATACAAACAGAAAAAGCATATTGCTATGTATAATAATATTGACTACTACTACTACAGCTATAGTTAGAAAGGTTTGAGCGTATATATATATCTTTTGCTTTTGGGTAAATAAAGCTTCCTAAGAAGTGATTATCTAAAAAACAAGTAATATTAATATTGAGTATTGAAAGCAGTAGCAAGAGTATGAGAAAAGTGAGAAGAATTTGGTTATTATAAACTATTTGCACGACATATCTAGAGTTGGTAGTTGATTGCATAGGCCTACGTAGAATTGATGGAACATTGAGAGTGAGTTGCTAAAATGAAATAAAACATAATAAAAATAAAAAAAAAGAAGTGACATGTTAGACTTGGCTGTATGTATATGGGTCTGGCTGGTATTAAGTCAAATTAAGAAGATAGTTTCTTAAGTTCGTCCTGAAAGAGGATGGTGTGAGTTTGCGTAATGTGAGTGGTAGTGAGTTAAAGGCGTTTGCGAGATGGCGGTTAAGTTTATTGTAGTTAGAGGAGCTGGGTAGCTTATATATATTTCTCGTGTTGTATTTATTGCCCTTGTCAGGAAAGAGTTGTCTTAGATAAGGTGGAGATTGATTGTTGAGTATCTTTAGTGCAAGAATACTAGTGAGGTACTGGGAAATCAGGGGTAAGGGAAGAATACCAGTGGTTGTGGTAGTGTGTTTTGTTGATAGGGTATGGCCATGTTCTTGTATATTTGATTGTTTGCAGATGAGCCTGAGGGATTTCTTTTGAATCGTGTAGAGAACATTGGTGCAGCTCAAGGGGCTGAGTGGATGGTAAAGATGAAGGCCGTAGATTAGGTGTGAATGTATGAAGTTGTAATTAAAGAGTCTGACTGTATGGAAATTGAGTAGATGCCTGATGTTGTAAAACAGCCTTAGATTGGCAGCTGTTTTTCCAGAAATGTATTTGATGTGATCACTCCAGTTTAGATTGTCATTGATTGTGAATCCAAGTAATTTTGTGGATGATCTTCTTTGTAGTTCCTGTCCGTCTATACTTATGTTGAGAGGTATCGACGTTGAAGTGGTGGCTAGATAGTGTGACTTAGTTATATTCAATACCATTTTGTTGGTGTGACACCAGTTTCCTATTACGAGTAGATCTTGGGCTACCTGTGAGTTAAGTGTGTGGTGGTCACGACGGCTTAGATAGAATGTAGTATCATCGGCATAGGCATGTACTTTGGAGTGAAGTGGAAGGGTAAGCAGGTCAATGATAAAGAGTTGAAAGAGAGTAGGAGCAAGTATAGAGCCCTGAGGGACACCTGGGGTCACAGGAAGGGATTCAGAGGTTTTGCTTCCAATCTTTACAGATTGAGTGCGTTTGCTCAGATATGAGGTTAAATGGTTGAGGAAGTTTTTTGTTATGCCAATGTTTTGTAGTTTGTTGATCAGGAGTTTATGGTTAACCATATCGAAAGCTTTTTTGAAGTCAAGAAATACGAGTACGATAGGTTGTTGGAGTTTTTTTTTCGTCTATCCATTCAAATTGGAGTAAGTGCATGGTCGTCTGGCAAGAGTGATTGCTTCTAAAACCAGATTGAGAGCTGCTGACAATGTTGTTGGCACGAAGATGATTGGTCAGAGATTTAAGCATATGCTTTTCTAGGATTTTTGAGAGGACTGGAAGAACAGAATTTGGCGATAGTTGGATAGGTTGTTTTTATCCCCACCTTTGTGGAGGGGTGTTACCAATGCATCTTTCCATTGAGCTGGAAAAGTGTTTTCTGCAATGGCTCTGTTCATAATATCTGTGAGTGGGTGTAGAATGAAAGGAAGGGTGAGATGCAGGATTCGAACTGATAATTTATCACTGCCAGTGGCTTTGTTGATTTTAATGTCTTTGAATAACAGGATAACTTCGTTAGTCGATAATGTGGGAATCGAAGTGAGCTCTGGATAGACAGAAGAGTTTATTTCCAGGGGATTTGGCATGATGTTGGTACTTGTATTGTTGTTGTCAAGATCATGCTTTAACAGAGATGAGCTCGCAATGTTGATGAAGTGTTTGTTCATGCAATCAACAATATTGTCTGTGGGTGAGTGAACAGTGGAATCAGGAGAAGTGTTGGTTGCATGTTTATTACGCAGGAGCATCCATAGTTTGCTCGTTTGCTTCCCTTCAGATTCCTGGATAAGGGTGGATACGTGAGCCTTTTTCTTTGTTTTCATCAGAGTGGTCACGTAGTTCCGTTGTTTTTTGTATTCCTCCCAGCGTTTTGATCGCTTCAGAAAGTCGCGTCTATTGATGTTATATCTAACCTCGTTGTCAAGCCAGGGAGGAAGAGTGATGGATTTAACATATCGTGTTTTAGCTATTATGTGTTTCGAGATGATGGTCTGAAGTTTGGCATTGAACATTTCCAGCATCGATTCTACTGAGTTAGTAAGGTAGATATTGTTCCAGTGTACAAGATTTAATTCTGCTTGGAATGCATCCGCTGAAAAGTGGCGCCAGTCGTATGTTGTTATTTTGTGGCGTGATTTAGGAAGGGAGTTTTGGTATCCCAGTTTGCGGGTTATGTGGGTCATGCAGTGGTCACTAATACCAATGTCGCTCACTGTTGGTTTACAGTAGTTGCTGGGTTTTGAAACGTAGATATGGTCTATGATGGTTTGACTTGTCTGACGGATGTGTGTGGGTTGTGTGATCAGTTGGAGAAGGCCTAGTGGCAGAATAATGTTGGTCCATTTGTTATTTGGAGAGCTAAGGTCTATCTTGAAGTCACCTGTGAAAGCCAGATGGTCAGAAATATTTTGGATTTTGGTTATAAAGTTTGTGAACTGGTCAAGCCAGGAGGAGGGTGAGTTCGGAGGCCTGTAGATAACAGATGTAAGGAACGGTTTGGCAAATAACTGATGGATTTTGATAGTTTGTGTTTCAGGGAGGTATAAATCTAGGTCAGAAAGAACTGAGTAGGCAAGAGAAGTGTGAATATAAGTGAGTACACCTCCACCTAGTCTACCAGGTCTGTCTCTTCTTACAATATTAAAATTGGGTATTGACAAAATGTCTGAGTTAACTACTGGTGTTAAAAAAGTTTCACTAACATGTAAAATTTTAATACCGAAACTAGCAATGTAAAATTTGAGCTGGTCAATCTTGTTAATATTATCTCTAATATTCGGATGGGCTATTTGTATACCAAAATTCTTACCCATGATTCGTATTGTTAGTAGCGTAAAGTCGTTGATTCTAAACATCATGTTACTGGATGTAAGGCCACTCTTTACAGCAGCGGTTAACGCATCATTGCCTTGAAAAGTTATTTTGAATGTACGGAGCTTTTGTTTGTTTTTATAGAGTCGTGTTGTTGTTGTGTATGCTGATTCTACAACTTGTTGGATTATTTCATCGGAGATATCGAGTGGTACACCTTTCATCATGCCTATAGATAAGTTGTTATCTGGTTTGATAGTTGCTCTAGCAGTGGAGCCTCCAAGAGATTCAGTATTCCTCTCAGCGACTACTTTCTTTGCTTCATCAGCGCTGGATAGCTGTATTATGTATTTAGGGTTTTCAGAGTGGAATTTGTATCTATTGATACTGTCAATCATTAAAGGGCCATGATTGTCACTAAGTGTGTGTCTGATAGTGTCATGGTTGAGTAATCGGAAGTCCTCAGCATGTGTGCCGCAAAGTACAATGCATTTATCAGGTTCAAACTTGCAGCCTTTGTTTGCTGTGATTGGATTGGGACGTGAATTTTCAGTTGCTGACTTGGCATAGTGATGTACGTTTTGAGCTGTTGATGCAACTTTGTTGGCTGAATTAGGTATATATCTGGATTTTGCAGCGTCGCTATACGACTGTTTGAGTGCTTGCTCAATCTCTGATACACATTCTAAGAGATTAGTCAGGTTGACATCAATTGTGCTAGTATAGTTATTATTGCTGTGTAAAGTGTCAACCTTGCTTTCAAGATTATCTAAGCTTGTTGTTAGTTCTTGGATGATCCCGGTTAATGTCATGCAGTTGACACATTTATTGCTATCTGCTTTGTTGTGATTGTGAGAGGGGGTGGAGCAAGCATTCATATGGTCAGTGTCAGCTAAAGAGTTGATGGAAATGCTTAGTGAAGTAGATTTGAGGCGAGATTCATTTTGAGGCTCAGCTACAATGTACTTGGCTTTGGTGATTCCTGCTGATTGCATAAACTTCTCGGCAGTTCGTTCAGTGTTAAAGCCTTTGTACACTGCCCCACTATATCCTACCACTTGCTGTTCAGCTAGCGCCCAGTTGTCAAAAATTCCTAGCCGTCTGCCCTTGCTAACAGCATATAGCTTGAAGCGGTCATTGCCCTCAGGCATACCCTAAGTGTTAAGATTATTATACACTATATCAGTATAATGAGGTTATTTTAACGACCAAAAAGAACATAAAATACACAAGATAAGCAAAATTAGTGAAAACAAAATTACATCAGCAATAAAAAGGTTCCGCCATTACAGGAACCGGAAACAGATTTGAAGGCAAGTAAAACAAGCATAGACCGATGGAAAAGTGATAGAAAACAAGTTCAAACCACAAAAACACTAAATTTGCAATGTTGCTATGCGTTGTAGAAGTTGTCTCCACATAATAAGGGAAAGAAAAAACTCTAAATTGAAACTACATACAACTGAAACGAGGAGTTGTGTTTACTTGTCGGGATATAGACAAGGCAACTACTAATTACTCAGCAGGATTCACTGCGGAACCGCTCTTACTGCGGCACTATTGTTCAACCCTCACCGCTCTTAACTTTTATCTAGGTCAGTGCAGTTCATTACTTACATAAGTAGATCGAGCATACATTCGGGTTTATTACTTGAATCATTATTAACAACAATTAATCTATGTGCTACCAGCCTGCTGTCAAGCCTGACGTGTGTAGGTTTATTATTATAATCCTTATTATTAACTTTAATTTCTCACCTTTTAAATAACTGTGAAATGAAGTGCTAAATAAATAAATTATAATAATTGTTATGGTTTTATTAAATCATGATAATATAGATAGTGCAAAACCGTTGCGGTATACCGCAAATATGAACAAAAGCATTGTTATAAAAAATTGTCCCGACGAAATCGCGATTTTTTCAAGTCCCAAAAATCACATTTGTTTTCATATCTTTCAAACTAAAGCTCATAGAGACAAAAATACAATTGCTATAGCTGGAACAATCTACCGCGCAGGCATCTGTCTATGAACATTTTCCTCATTCCAGTCATAGACTTGGGAAAATGCCTTTAAATTTTCGACTTTTTATCCAAAATCTACCACGTCCCTGAAGGGCATCGACATATTGTTATAGGACTATAAAATAGACTGAGGAGTTAGGATTTGAATGGTGTGTTATTATTGGAGTGTGTTCAATGTATTTTGATAATATGAAGGTTTTTCAAAAAGACGCCCCAACTAAAATTATTTTTCATCCTAGCCAAATATAAATTAGCCCAACCACAACCATTGCAAACACATCACGGGCTTATCATGTGCGCCGAGTGTTTTAAGTAAATAATGGGTTTACAGCAAACGCTACGGTTAGTAGGCGTCAGTATCGCGGCTATTTATTTGTTATCATTAGCGTTTTAATTTATTCTGGTTCATAATTAATCTACAATTATATCTGTTAATCCAGAAAAAAACATCGTTGAATTATAACAGCTAGTGGTAATAAATATGATATAGCAAAAATGCAAGGTCATCAATAATAACCATTAGTTTTAATTATTATTTATTAATTAATTATTGAAATTTTATATTAAATTCATTTATTATTATTTATGATTATTAAATTATATCAAGATTTCTGATGATGACACCTGTCTATATCAACTGAGATACAGAACTTGTTGTTTTTTTTGTGCAGTCCAGCTACTTCTACAAAATAATGTTATACAGCCAATGCAAAGCATTTATAATTGTTACATATACATTGTATAATTATTGAGGCGTACGCATGATATATATAACATGCGTCGCTTCATGCGTGCGTCAACACTAATTGCCCGCTAATTGCCTGCAAAAAACAAAAAACATTTACCATGCATTTTTTGACTTAAAAGTACATTTGGTAAAACTTGTTTTTAACAGTTAAATATTGAGGTCACAATAGCAAATTTGGTCTCATTGTATCCACAACAAATTTTGCTACCCATTGAAACTATTTGAAAAATTTTCAGAAAAATTTGACAAAACTTTTTGCACTATCTAGATAATAATGATAATAATAATAATAATTTTATCACTCTGTTTCACTGTTATTTAATAATAATTATAATTTATCACTTTATTTCACTGTTATTTGAAAGATGAGAAAGTAAAATTAACAATAATGTTCACAAAAAACCTAAAAATTATAATGGAAATAATAATGACAAATAATAATTAATAGAAGTTTTTTATTATGATTTTTATGAATAATAAGTTAACAATAACAACGATGATTATTGCTGTTAATTAATAATAATGGTTGTTGAGAACTGACAATCTTCCACTTACATGTATGCATTGTACTGATAACTTCTTTTTGTTCATTTTTGTTCCCATAGTTCAAGAGTAGACAACTCTTAAATATGTTTACTACTTACTACTGTTTATTTGCATACCCACAAAAATAGCTACTTCCTGTTCACCTTCAACTAATTAATGGATGTTATTAATTAAGTTTGAGCATCCATCCAATCAAATCAGTCTCACGCAAATGGCATCCAATGCACCACCACTATTTACACCCTCAACAGGTTATGAGCCCAGGAGTAGACTTTATTTTGATGGCAACCAAGCATCTTATTCGATATGGGAGACGAGATTCATAAACTATCTTTACACATTAGACGAAGGACTGCATAAAGCTATATTACCTAAAGTTGATGATGACGACGGGGACTACAATGCCAAAAATCGTAGAGCTTATGCTGAACTTGTACAAGTACTAGATGAACGATCATTACAACTCATCATGAATGACACTAAGGATAATGGGAGAGATGCACTCAAAGTGTTACGACAACATTATGCATCGACAGAAAAACCCAGAGTATTAACACTGTATGAAGAACTAACAACGTTACGCATGACTGACAATGAGGACATTACAGACTATATGATCAGAGCAGAGCGAGCTGCCACAGGATTACGAGCTGCTGAGGAAACTATCACTGATAATTTAGTCATCGCGATGATCCTGAAAGGGTTACCCGAGTTTTATAAACCATTCGTGGTGATCCATACTCAACTTGATCAAGCTAAAACATTAACAGAATTCAAAGCAGCTATACATAACTTTGCCAACACTGAATCTGTGCGTGCTTCATCACAGATGGCCTCAGCCTTCAATACAACAAATGCTGGTGCATCAAGCTATCGATCACAAGCACGCCATGCACCTATCAACCACAGCAACTCACAATTGAAATGCATGGCTTGTGGGAAGACAAATCACAAAACGTCAGACTGCAGGTCAAGAACTAAGTTGAGATGTGGGTACTGCAATAGAAATGGGCATATTGAGAAAGTCTGCCACAAGAAAGAGCGTGACAAGAAAGCAGGTAATAATAACAATTCATCTGCTCATGCTGCTACAGAATCGACAGAATTCTCATTCACTATTACTGCCACTCAAGACCATGCAAGCGCTGCTACTTCGAACAATGACACTAAACTGCTAGTAGACTGTGGAGCAACATGTCACATAGTAAACAAGGCTGATTTCTTCACATCTTATGACACCACTTTTGATCCAAAGCGGCATTACATTCAGCTTGCTGTTGGCCACAAGACAAATGTGAGCTCGCTACAGCCAGAGGTAAAGCTCACTTCACAATACTCGATGCCAACGGTAAGCTCACAAAGTATCTCTTGATGACGCATTGCTAGCACCTGATTTCCCTGTTAGCTTATTCTCTGCACAAGCCGCTGTACAAACTGGTGCTGAAGTAACATTTTCTCGAAATAGCGCAAAGTTGACCGCCAATGGTACTGATTTCAACATAACCAAGAAAGGCAAATTGTACTACCTTGAAACACTCCTAATAGCAACGATGCAATCAATGTCGCCAAGTCAATCGATGAATGGCATGAGATTTTGGGTCATGTCAACCATGAGGATATTCTTAGCCTACAGAATGTCACACGTGGTGTGTCAGTCAAACCCGGCAAACAAAGTCGAACTTGCACAACATGTACAACCAACAAAATGAGTAGACTGCCGAAATCCTCTGATGACAACCCTACATATGCCACTAAGCCTATTGAACGTGTACACTCCGACCTGTGCGGTCCTATCGAACCTTCATCAAGGGAAGGACATAAATACATAATGAACTTTGTTGATGAATATTCTAGCATGTTGTTTGTGTACACACTCAGAGCAAAGAGCGAAGCTCACACGGCACTGCAAAAGTTTCTAGCAGATGTGGCTCCTATTGGAAAGGTACTAGAACTTCATTCAGACAACGGAGGTGAGTACATGAGTGAACAATTCCAGAAAGTACTCCTATCTAACAGTATTAAACACTCTACTTGCACTCCACATACACCATACCAAAATGGTAAATCAGAAAGATCATGGCGTTCACTCTTAGAAATGGCACGATGTCTAATATCTGAGAGCAAACTCGCTAAAAACTTTTGGCCTTATGCTGCTCAGTACGCCCGTTACATCAGAAACAGAAGTTATCAACAGCGCACCAAGTCGACTGCATACGAACTGTTTACTGGCAATAAACCGGATATGAGCAAGGTACATAGATTCAGCGCAGCATGTACTTACTACATCGAAGGACACAAACAAAAACTGGACAGTAGAGGCAAACTCGGTGTGTATCTCGGTGTCAATTCTCAAAACAATGGATATTACATTCTGAGTGACAACAAAGTTATAACCACGCGTAATGTCACAATACACACCAACAGTTCACAAGAACACGACATCGTTGAGGCAGAATCTATTGTGCCACCTCATTGTGTTACAAATCAACACACAACAAGGCCTATTGCTACTAACCATTCTCAACAGCAGCCAGCCTCAACAGACCCTCCTGTAGTACCACAAGCTAACAGTGACCAGTCTCAAAGAGAGCAGATAACTCCATCTTCGGTAACGGAACAATACGACCGACCTAGAAGAAATAGGAAAACTCCTGCTCATCTATCTGACTATTACCTGTATGTCACTGACTACGCCTACACTACAAACCTGATTCCTCTCATACCTAGTACATACGAGGAGGCAATAAACTCTGAGGACTCCAATAATTGGAAAGCCGCAATGGACGCAAAGATAGCCACACTTCAAGCTAACAACACATGGGATGTGGTGCCATTGCCTAATAACCGTGAGGAAACCAAAGGACGTTGGGTGTATACTGTCAAGCAAGGTAGTAAGCCTGATGAGATCAAATACAAAGCTAGATATGTTGCCCGAGGTTATTCGCAGGTTCTTGGCGTGGATTATGAAGAAACTTATTCGCCAACAACGAGGTTCACATCTATCCGTACACTGCTCCAAAAGGGTGTAAACAATAAACTGTACTTACATCAGATGGACGTTAAGGGGGCATGCCTCAACGCCCCAATCGACAAAGACATATATGTAGAACAACCCCCTGGATATGAGAAGACAACTACTGATGGTACACGCATGACATGCCACCTAAACAAATCCTTGTACGGACTTAAACAAAGTGGCAGGAATTGGCATACAACTCTCACCAATTATCTCAAATCGATGGGATATATAGCCAATGACATTGACCCCTGCTTGTATACAAAACAATCGAACAACGAACAAGTTATCATTCTCTTTTGGGTTGACGACATCATCATTGCTAGTGATAGCCAAGAACTAATAGCCGCCACGAAACAAACACTTCATGACAAGTTTCAAATGGATGACCGTGGCGAACTCAAGTGGTTCTTAGGTATTGACTTTAAACGACTAGCTAATGGAAATTATCAAATGAGCCAAGAACGCTATGCTGAAGCCATACTCAAACGCTTCAACATGATGGACTGTAAACCTGCCAAAACGCCTGCTGAGAAAGCTTTAGTTCTTAAGAAAACTACTGACACTGATGAGTTGGAACCAAACTTTCCATATCGGCAAGCCATTGGGAGCCTAATTTACCTTATGACGGGCACACGACCTGACTTGGGTTGGATAGTATCAAAGCTTTCCTAATTCCTTGACAAACCGAATAAATCACACGTCTGTGCTGCCAAGAGAGTACTACGCTACATAAAAGGTACCCTATCATATTGTCTCACATTTACTCCAACCACTGGAACTCTTTGTGGCTACACCGACTCAGATTGGGGAGGAGATGTGGACGACCGTCGCTCTACAACAGGATATCTGTTCACATTAGGAGGTACGCCTGTCAGCTGGAAATCTCGGAAACAACCAACTGTAGCACTGTCATCTAGCGAAGCAGAATACATGGCTATTGGTGATGGTACTAAGGAGGCACTATACTTGCGCCAACTATGTGAGTCGATGAACATATCACAACCTAGCCCTACTATCATGTACATTGACAATCAGAGTGCTATTGCTTTAGCAAACAATACTGCTGGTCAGCACAACCGTACAAAGCACATCGATATCCGATACCACTTCATTCGCCAACAAACTGACATCTCATATTGGTATATTGACTCTAAGAGCAACCTAGCTGACATCCTAACAAAACCTCTCGACAAAGTTGCTCACGACACACATACATGCAAGCTCCAGCTTGAGGGGGCATGTTGAGAACTGACAATCTTCCACTTACATGTATGCATTGTACTGATAACTTCTTTTTGTTCATTTTTGTTCCCATAGTTCGAGAGTAGACAACTCTTAAATATGTTTACTACTTACTACTGTTTATTTGCATACCCACAAATATAGCTACTTCCTGTTCACCTTCAACTAATTAATGGATGTTATTAATTAAGGTTGCGCATCAATCCAATCAAATCAGTCTCACGCAAATGGCATCCAATGCACCACAAACATTTACACCCTCAACAATGGTGACTGTTTCTGATGTTTTGAAGATAACTTTTACTATTATGCGATTTTATAATAAAGCGCTTGTTTACGAAATGACCAATCCATTGAACATTTAGTAGATAGTCCAAAAAGTTTTGTCAATTTTTTTCTGAAATTTTTTTAAATAGGTTTAGTGGGTCAAAAAATATGTTGTGGATACAATGAGACCAAATATGTAGATAGTGCAAAAAGTTTTGTCAAATTTTTCTGAAAATTTTTTAAACAGTTTCAGTGGGTAGCAAAATATGTTGTGGATACAATGAGACCAAATTTGCTATTGTGATCTCAATATTTAACTGTTAAAAACCAGTTTTACCAAATGTACTTTTAAGTCAAAAAATGCATGGTAAATGTTCTTTGTTTTTTGCAGACAATTAGTGTTGACGCACGCATGAAGCGACGCGTGTTATGTATATATATATAGATACATCATGCGTACGCCTCAATAATTATACAATGTATATGTAACAGTTATTATAAATGCTTTGCATTGGCTATATAACATTATTTTGGAGAAGTAGCTGGACTACAGAAAAAACAACAAGTTCTGTATCTCAGTTGATATAGACAGGTGTCATCATCAGAAGTCTTGTAATTAATTTAATAATCATAATTAATAAATAAATTTCAATAACTAATTAATTATTAATAATTATTAAAACTAATGGTTATTGATGACATTGAATTTTGCTATATCATATTTATTACCACTAGCTGTTATCATTCAATGATGTTTTTCTTGATTAAACAGATATAATATTATATTAATTATAAACCGGAATAAATTAAAATTAAATCAATAATGATGACAGATAAATAGCCGCGATACTAATGACTACTGATCATCATTAACCGCAGCGTTTGCGGTAATCCCATTATTAACCTAAAACACTCGGCGCATATGATACACCCGTGATGCGCTTGCAATAATTGTGGTTAGGCTAATTTATAAATGGCTAAGATGAAAAATAATTTTAGTCGAGGGGCGTCTTTGAAAAACCTTTTCTTTATCAAAATACATTGATCAGCCTACAATAATTATACAGCATTCAAATCCCAACTTCACAGCCTATTTTGTAGACCTACAACAATATGTTGATGCCCTACAGGAAACTGGTAGATTTTGGATAAAAACCGAAAATATAAAGGCATTTTCTCAAGTCTATGGGTGATGTAAGAAAAAGCTTCATAGACAGATGCCTGTGCGGTAGATTGCTCTTGCTATAGCGATTGGATTTTTGTCTCTATGAACTTCAGTAAGATATGAAAAGAAATGTGAATTTTGGGACTTGAAAAAAATCACGATTTCTGCGGGACAAATTTTTATAACAATGCTTTTGTTCATATTACACGGCGACCGCAACAATTTTGCACTAGCTAAAATATGCTATTGTCACCTCAATAGTTAACTGTTAAAACAAGTTTTACCAAATGTACTTTTAAGTAAAAAAAATGCATGGTAAATGTCTTTTTGCCAGGCAATTAGTGTTGACGCACTCATGAAGCGACGCATGTTATATATATATATATCATGCGTACGCCTCAATAATTATACAATGTATATGTAACAATTATATATGCTTTGCATTGGTCACCATCATTAATAATTGAAAGCAGTAATCATCATCACCAATATTATTGTTATTATTATTCATAAATATTATAATCATAATATTATTGAACCATAATAACAACAACAGCAGCAGCAACAGCAATTAATAATAACAACAATTAATAATATAGCCAATACAAATTGATTTTTTAAACCAGCCTTGAGACCTTAAAAAAAAATATCATGGCGTAGAGTCATATCTTGTAGTCACAATAGTGGTAACTTTTTTGTCTCTCATTGATAGTTACTGAGAAAATGAGTTTTAAAAATGACCCTCTCTGCACAAAAAATTACTTTGTTTCATGTTCGCACAGCGGATATTTTTACGCCTCATTATTGATACATTCGAGTGATATCCGTGACGCGTGACCAAGCGTGCGTAATTAATATTTGCGGTTAGTTACTAATTACTTCACTGTAATATATATAAAAAAAATTACGTTTTTATTTGGCAAGGGAATTATTAAAACTATTTTCTTACCTCCAGATGTAAATGATCTATAACAAATAGTATATCAACAGGTCGGTAATCTAATAGGCCAGTGATATAACATTAACTAAAATCATAAAATGCTGTGACGCACTCGGAAAAGTCACGTTTACAACGTCATTTCCAGACAATTTTTCCCAAAACTACAGATATGTAAGAAGTGCAGTGATTTGTTAATCTCGTTTGGCAAAGTGTATTCTATTAAACCCTTTTAAAATTTTGTTTCTAGCAGCCTGTGGTCCCAAGTTATTAAAAGTTTAGTAATTCCCGGTTATTTGGAAACTGAAAAAAAAACGGGTGCTACAAATATTTATATCAATGCTTTTGACGTGTGACGTCATATTTCGTGATCAATTTGTGGACGCTAAATAATAACAGCAATTATTAATAATAACAACAATTAATAATAATAACAACTATTAATAATAATAACAACAATTAATAATAATAATTGATTATAATTAATATTATTATTATTAATTATAATCAATTATTATTAATTAATATTATTATTTATTATACTATTATTATTGATTAATAATATTATTATTATTATAATATTTATGAATAATAGTAACAATAATATTCTAAAGGTTTTACGTGCACTAGTGTGATCGACCTTCACCGGGCCACTGTCTACTATAGCTGGGGAAGCTACTGAGGAGTTTTGGTGTGTTGGTAGCATACCGGTAGCCTCAGGCACTAATCTGATCCGCGTTGCGGCGTCTACTGAACGCAGTATAACTCTGCCGGCAACCGGCATTACAATTAATTTTTTAGTCGATCCTACAAGCACGGGATAATTACACAAGTAGTACAGGGATCAATTACACGTGATAAGGAGATCCCTTTGTCTACCAGTTCAGCTTAACAGCCACGTGCGTGTATTACGGCAGCCATTGACAGACTTTGTTGTTTAGACTTAACTTGGCTGACTTCTTCGCCACTCAAATGTAGTAGACTTGGAAAATATCTAAGCATTCAGTTACTATTAAGGATATTGTGATTCTCAAGCTTTATTCTACATCACAAGTTGTTCAGCAAAGGAGATAGTTACTAAATATAATAATATTATTTATTTCGAGAAAGAGACAAAACTTCCAACAGTGGTGAGAGATGTTTTGAGGCGCTTTGCAACAATACTGGCACGTTTAAAAACAGATTATAACAAATTCCAGCTACGGATGTGAGAACAAAACGCTATATACGTTACTCAGTTCTTCTCTTGCACGACTACTCCAGAGCTCTCAAGCAGTGGGCAAATTGTCCCAGTATTTAAAGAAAAGGTATGCAGTTGAAATAAAGGCATATGATAGGATAAAAATACAGTAATACCATTGGCTATTTCAAATGTGACAACTGACAAGAAAACAAGCGCAAACAAGTACATGTTCCGAAGTGCCAGTTCACAGACATATAAGGTAGATAAAGATAAACGCTCGGATTACGAGCCATGCAATTATAATAATTAATAGACAGAAAGATAACCGCTCGGATTACGAGCTTTGCAATAGCGTTAGTAGTTAGTTGACGTCACCGGAACAATTCCTAGCATGAGATTCTGTCGAGTCATCTGGGTAGATCGTCTTCAATCATCTTAAGCACAGAGGCTGGCTTTCATTGCTAGGCATCCTGCTAACGTCAGGTACAAGGTAAGACAACTTCTGGTACGTCGGATCACTGGCACTTGCTCGCTAATTTCCATTACAATATTGGTGATGATTACTGCTTTTAATTAACGATGGTGACTGTTTCTGATATTTTGAAGGTAGCTGTTATTATTATTATGATAGTGCGAAAAAGCTTTCAAGTTTTTCCGAAAGTTTTAAATAGTTTCAGTGCGTAGAAAAATATGTTGTGGATACGAGACCAAATTTGTTATTGTTAACTCAATAGTTGCCTGTTAAAACAAGTTTTACCAAATGTACTTTTAGTTCCAACAATACTTTGTAAATCATCTCAGTTCCAGGCAATTAGTGTTGACTCACGCATGAAGCTACGCGTACTATATATATATATCATGCGTACGCCTCAATAATCATACATATGTAACAATTATTAATGCTTGCATTGGCTGCTCAATTGTATAACATTTTTTTTTGTAGAAGTAGCTGGATTGTGCAGAAAACAACACGTACTCTATCTCAGTGGATATAAACAGGTGTCCTCATCAGAAATCTTGTAAATAATAATTAATAATCATAAATAATATTACAATAATTATTAATTAATAAACAAATAGTTATTAAAATAGATGGCATTGCATTTTGCTATATCATATTTATTACCACTAGCAGTTATCATTCAATGATGGTTTTTTGTTACCATATATAGTATTAGATTAATTATGAACCGCAACAAATTAAAATTAAAGCACTAATGATGACAAATAAATAGCCGTGATTCCCAATATAGGCGATACTACTGATCATCATAAACCATAGCGTTTGTGGTAATCCCATTATTCATTTAAAACATTCGGCGCATATGATGAGCCCGCAATGCGTTTGCAATGATTGTGATTGGGCTAATTTATAAATGGCAAAGATGAAAAATAATTTTAGTCCAAGGGGGTTTTAAGAAACCTGCCCTTCATCAAAATACATTGAACACCCTACAATAATTGTACACCATTCAAATCTTAACTTCACAGTCTATTTTGTAGACTTATAACAGTATGTCGACGCCCTTCAGGACCTGGTGAATTTTTGATAAATAGTCGAAAATGTGAAAGCATTTCCTCAAGTCCATGAGTAAAGTGAGAAAAAAGTTTATAGTCACATCCAGGCGCAGTAGACTGCTCTAGCTATAGCAATCGGATTGTGTCTCTATGAGCTTTAGTTTAAAAGAGATGAACCAGAAGCTCATAGAAACAAGATTCAAAAATGTATGAAGTTGACACACTTTACCACATTGGCTTAGCCAATCACTGTATTGCCTACATAGCTGCGGACTTCAAATATAATGGGTTGAGAACGCATTCTAAATCTGCAATTTCCTATTGCAACATAGGCCCTTAAGATTTCAGTATCTGTCATTCAAAGTGAATTTTTCTATATGAAGAGTTTTTCGTGCACACAGTGATTGGTTGAAGTTATACCATATGTTGATTGGTCAACAGGCTTGCTCATATTTATTATAGTAATTTATAATTAATGTAATAACTATGTTCGTTAAATATTGTTGATAATCTTTAGTATTCTAACATTTATTATTATTTGTATTTAGAATGAGCCGACAAGCAATTGCATTACAAGAACTTTTAAACCAGTCACCACATGCACAAAAAACTCTTTATTTAGCAGAATCCGTTCAAATTATCGGCTATTTTACCGACTCAGTGGTACACTATTTATCTTAGAGCGATCACTTTGTGTACAAAAAATAATTTTACTAGAATCATATCCACGTAAATAAGAAAAACTTATATACCCCGCCATTAGCTACTCTCTGTCACACATGGTCATGCGTCACTGGTTTTGCATCACTGCAACAATACCATTGTCAGCGATGCTTGATACTGTGACCACAAACCATTGTTTTTCGAAGCAAAGGTACTTTATCGATTATTTTTCTGAGACAACCCCTGGTGTGACACAAATAGTTTTGCACCATTGGATGGACAACAATTTTTATTTAAAAGCTGATGCTCTATCTGAGAAAAAACTGTCAAAATAAAACTGTCAGTTGAGCTAGCTATAAACTAGTCGCTAGTAAAATATCACTTGTGGTTCATTTCAGACGTTAAACAGCATACGACTGGTTAATCATTGGCACCAAAATAACAAATCTTAAATGGATGGTGATTATTATTGATTAACAAAAGTTGAAGTTGTCATTGTAATCGAAGTTTATTCAGAGTCATTTTTATTCACACTCATTCTTATGTCAGTTGAGTGAAATGAATTTGTGAATGGCGACAAGCAAAGGGAAACAACTCCCTACTTTGACAACTCTATGTATAACTAACAACGAACATTCTGTTTTGAACGAACCATTATTGACAACCATGTATATATATATAACTTATACCATATTTTGTTATATATTTCTGTCTACTCTAACAAACAGTTCTATTCAATAATACCACAGTTTTCTATTTTGTAACAGCAACAAGGCCTGTACCCTTTTTCGTTGTCTCCTTTGTTCTTTTTTTTGTATCGATATCACAGCTTTATCCAATAAAATCAGAGTTACCTTGCGCACGCTCAGATGTTATCAAGCACTAGTAGTATCACGCACTGTAGTTATAGACAAAGCTATGGCTAGTGTACAGCGTTGTGAACAAACCACTGTCGGTCAGTTTAGCCAACAACTGTCTCGACCCTCTTCGGACGCGGTTCAGCCAGAGCCCCTACTGGATCAACTATCCAAACCAGTCAGTACCGCTTTACTCGGTAGTGTTGGAATAGCGCACATACTGAGCTTGGCTGCTCTTTATGAGAGTTTTGTTACTGTGCTAGTACAGTTGAGCCAGCAAATTTTGGGAAAGTTGCCTGGAAGGTCATGCAAGTGGTCAAGCATACCAAAGGACAATGAAATCATGAACGGTATCATTATATTATTCGTTACATTATCATTTAATATAATATCTATATTTATGGTTTCCTAAGGTATACTTGGGCAGTTTGATACCATCCATGATTAGACATATTTTTCTTGGCCCATCAACATTGAATTATCAGGGTTTCACTTGATTTTATCAGCAAATAAACTGTGTACAAATACGAACATAACAGTAGTAATATATGAGCAGATCTCCCTACCAAGTGTTTTTTTGTGGGGTCATAATCTGGGGTTATGCAATGGGTTACGGCGTTGAATGAATTCGCCGAGTTTATATTGTGTTTTATTTGAGGGGTACTTGAGTGGCATTTGAGTGGCATTTAAGTGGCATTCGAGTTTTGATTATTTTTTACTTAATTTGAACTTATATGGTATATAGATTTTGAATGTATGGCATCTAAGTTATGATAAATTTTTACATAATTGTATACATAATTATAACTCATAGGATGTCTAGATTTTGAATGTGAGGCATTTAAGGTTTGATAATTTTTTGTAATTCCGAGTCATACGATATCTTGAGAGAGAGGAGAGAGAGGAAATATATCTACATTGAATAAATACAGTGATTAAAAATGAAAGAATATGTGAATATATACATTTATTGTGTAATAAGTAGGGAAAATCTCATATAATATAGCTAGAGTCAGTAAATACTAAGTTACTGAAGTTTTTAGATATTTCAACTGGATAAAAAAGTACAGTCACTCGTATAATGCTTAGGATAGGAAGATCTTCAAATGTTTTGCAAAACCGGAACTTTTGGTGAGTTAATCACCTGAGAACCTTTAGACTTTTCTATGAATTATTATATGATTATATAGACTTATTGTATAATAAGTAGGGAAAATCTTTCCATATAATATAGTTAGAGTCGGTAAATAGTAAGTAATACAAAACAGTACAACTTGTAATGTCAATGAATACACAGGCTTTTTTTATTCATTCATTATCCGCTTGAGACTACCTGTTGTCAGCATTTGATATTGAGTTTACATACCATCAACACCAAGTGGTTCATCAAAATCTTGTAATTCGTTTTCTAGGAATTCCTTAAGAACTTCATCCTCATTATTCGTTTTTGTTAGCACCTCATTGGAACTTGTTTGTGTGCAATATTGCTCCCAATCACTAGCGTTGGTTGAAGAAATGAAGACAACATTGTGGTATGGAATAGGATTTCCATTCTTACTCTGTTTTTTTCCTTTGTAAATCATCACACCAGGTACACATCTTTTAGCTTCCTCGTTATATCTGATTGGTAGTAAAAGCGTTCTCGTCTCTCTTTTTCCATTCTTTTCAGCGACATAGCGAATGCAATTTACAATGGATTCTTCTCCATTGAATCGGAAAGGAATGAATCTTTCTACAACTTCGATGTAAGCAAAAATGGAACAATCTTTGAAATTACTGAGATACTCGATGTCGTAAGCGAGTTTGAGTTCTTCTTCACTCATTTTTCTCAGTTTTTCAGCTTCAGCAGTAGCTTCCATTGTGGTTAATCGTTTTGTACTGATACGTTTGACATTGTAGTAAGTAGTCTCTGGTTTTTTTGAGTTTTCCATCTCACCCAAGTACAAAATGTTGAAAGGTAATGGGTAGTTATCAACATTGAAGCTTTCAACTACTCTACTTGGACAAACAACTTTCTGAAAATTCGCTCCAGTTGAATTATCAAGATAAGTGAGAATGTAGTAGTTTCCGTATGCACCAGTACTCTGTTCAATAGAAACGATTTGCAAAACTGATGGAACAGGAAGTGATGCTAGTGTAAGAAACCCTCCAATCTTTTTCAAATCACATGCCTTCCATTTTTGGAGAGATTTGGCCATCTTGAGAGCTCTGTCAGCATCAGTGAGCAATTCTTTTTGTTCCATATTGTTTGATGTTGTGGGTAAAACCAGTTTTGGAAGAGCTCGTCTCTTTATCGCTGCTTCTTTTGTGACAGAGTTAGAGTTTTTTCTTTTGGGTGTTTTGAACGTTTTTTGTTTGTTTTCGATTGGCTTTAAATCCGTGTAAGAAGCAGATAAATCCTCCATAGTGTTCTAAAAAAGAAAGAAATAACATATAATTCAGCTTTTCATGTGGAACTAAAAGATTATTTATTTCATACTTTACATTATAGCTAAACTAATTTTGATCTTTGTTAGGTAGGGAATAATAAGTTTTTTAAATTTTACCTTTTATAAAGAGAAAGTTTCTAGTAGTTGCAATGGAAAGTGTAGTAGATGTTGCTCCTCTGATCACTGTTGTAGAACTGGATGCTTTCTGTGTGAAAACAGTGGCTCTTAAATAGCTAAAGTTGCACTGGTTGAACTCTATGAATACCAACCTTCTTTATAATATAACTATGAATCAGAATTTTGTCCACGCGAAAACCAATGTTTTCGCGGGAATAAATAATTTATTTTCACGCGAATAGAAACTGTTGCTTTCGCGGGAATACAAATTTTATTTCCACGCGGATACAAACCAATGCTTTCGCGGGAATAAAGACTTTATTTTCACGCGAATGGAAACCGTTGTTTTCGTGGGGAATAAATAATTTATTTTCACGCGAATAGAAACTGTTGCTTTCGCGGGAATACAAATTTTATTTTCACGCGGATACAAACCAATGCTTTCGCGGGAATAAATACTTTATTTTCACGCGAATGGAAACCGTTGTTTTCGCGGGAATAAATAATTTATTTTCACTCGAATAGAAACTATTGCTTTCGCGGGAATACAAATTTTATTTTCACGCGGATACAAACCAATGCTTTTGCGTGAAAATATTTATTCCCGCGAAAACAACGGTTTCCATTCGCGTGAAAATAAAGTATTTATTCCCGCGAAAGCATTGGTTTGTATCCGCGTGAAAATAAAATTTGTATTCCCGCGAAAGCAACAGTTTCTATTCGCGTGAAAATAAATTATTTATTCCCGCGAAAACAACGGTTTCCATTCGCGTGAAATAAAGTATTTATTCCCGCGAAAGCATTGGTTTGTATCCGCGTGAAAATAAAATTTGTATTCCCGCGAAAGCAACAGTTTCTATTCGCGTGAAATAAATTATTTATTCCCGCGAAAACAACTGTTTCCATTCGCGTGAAAATAAAGTCTTTATTCCCGCGAAAACATTGGTTTGTATCCGCGTGAAAATAAAATTTGTTTTCCCCGCAAAAGCAACAGTTTCTATTCGCGTGAAAATAAATTATTTATTCCCGCGAAAGCAACAGTTTTCATTCGCGTGAAAATAAAGTATTTATTCCCGCGAAAGCATTGGTTTGTATCCCCGTGAAAATAAAATTTGTATTCCCCGCGAAAGCAACAGTTTCTATTCGCGTGAAAATAAATTATTTATTCCCGCGAAAACAACTGTTTCCATTCGCGTGAAAATAAAGTCTTTATTCCCGCGAAAGCATTGGTTTGTATCCCCGTGAAAATAAAATTTGTATTCCCGCGAAAGCAACAGTTTCTATTCGCGTGAAAATAAATTATTTATTCACGCGAAAACAACTGTTTCCATTCGCGTGAAAATAAAGTATTTATTCCCGCGAAAGCATTGGTTTGTATCCCCGTGAAAATAAAATTTGTATTCCCGCGAAAGCAACAGTTTCTATTCGCGTGAAAATAATTTATTTATTCCCGCGAAAGCAACGGTTTCCATTCGCGTGAAAATAAAGTGTTTATTCCCGCGAAAGCATTGGTTTTCGCGTGGACAAAATTCTGATTCATAGTTATATTATAAAGAAGGTTGGTATTCATAGAGTTCAACCAGTGCAACTTTACCTATTTAAGAGCCACTGTTTTCACACAGAAAGCATCCAGTTCTACAACAGTGATCGGAGGAGCAACATCTACTACGTACATCCACTGACTATTAAAAGTTTTTCTGTGTGAATTTGAAAATTTTCATTGAAGCTAAGACTTAATTATCTGTCTTAATTATCTCACTTAAGTTTTTGTCTACTTAAAAAGTAATGCTTTCACATAATAAATCCACTCGTTCTAACAACAGTAACTGAAGCCTCAACATCTACTATATAATATACCAACTGACTACTAGGAGTTTTATTCACAAGGTAAAATTTATTAGCTGAGACATTTAACTTACCTTTTTATGTGCTATTGTCACTTCTATTAAAAAGTAATGATTTTATTGTTATTATAGTGCTATGGAAACAGAAGAGGATGATACTGATGTAGACATACATAAGGAATGGGAATGGCTCATGAAAAATCAAAATGATATCAGTTTTTCAAACGCTGATAAAGAATACATGAATGATGAATGCAATGCTGAATATGAAAATGAAATGGAGATGGAACTTGAAAATGCTTTTCAAGACAAACCTTCGACTTTTCAAGTTTCAGCAACTACTGAAAATACAATAGCCTTTGATAAGCAGTAAGTTTTTAAAATCATAAATTAATAACATTAGTAGAGTAATTTTTTTGCTGTTTTTTTTTTATACTCATCTCATGAATCAGCAAAAATAATGCGTTATCTCTTTATTGTAGACAGGACTCAGAATATCAGAGAATTAATGTAAAAGAGGGAGTTGGGAATTCATGTCATAGTACACAGTAAGTTTTTAAAAACTTAACTAATAATAATGTTTGAGTCTTTTTCCTAATTCCATTTTAAAAATTAATTGATAATGGTGTTTAAGTGATTTTTTTCTTCTGTTACATTTTATATAAAATGTATGTGAATGTTTTATAGAACAACTATTATGTGTTAACATTTCTATTGTAGACAAAGTTTAAATTATCGGGAGGAGAATGTAGAAGAAAAAAACCCTGAAATTTCCCCTAATTGGAAATGGTTAGAAGAAAATCTCATTTGTTTTTCGTTTACCCGATGAAACAATCAATCAAATAGGATTTGGTGCTGAGCCTTCACCACCAAAGACTAGCGTAATAGCTCAAGATATAGAGCCGGTTGTGGAGGAGATAGTTGAAGAAAATGAGAATGATCCAATGATAGAAAATGAAGAAGAAGAAGAAGAAGAAGAAGAAGAAGAAGAAGAAGAAGAAGAAGAGGAAGAAGCACAAGAGGAAGAACAAGAAGAAATGGAAGATTTAAATTTGAAAGACCTACCCGAGCATCAACCCTAGGTATTGTTGATGATAGCACAGCTCCAACTTTTCAAGATGAAGAATGGGATGATTTGATAGCTAGATATTGGGGAGCTATGAAAACGAAACATAGAGCTGGAAAAGTCATAGAACTTTTAAATGTAAGACTTTGGGGATGGGATTCCAAGAGACCAGCTGATACCTACCAAAATGACTATCATGATTCAAGAGTGTTAGAATTGCTAAAAAAAGTTTGGAGACAATTGAGCTCGAGAGCAAAAGTCAACTGTAGCGTAGGTTGTATACTAGAAAATAAAAATGATGGTGAACTCCGATACTTTCACTCATCATCAAACAATGCTACCCGTATATCCAAAAGCTAAACTGATTGAAACTGAAGGAGATCTTGATGACTTCTTTGTTGATGTTATGGAGACTGATCATCGTACAAATAGCTTGAGACGGAGACCAAATACGACTTGGAGATTGATGTTAATCACAAACATTTCGTTTTATTTTCTACAAACTACTCGGAATGGGAAAAGTTGGATCACCACCAGAGCATTTACCCTCTCACCTCCTTAACAACAGACACATACGAACCATGTTAAAAAACACAAAAGGAAAACGAATTACCGACAATCTTTGTTTTTTTAGATGTCTAGCATTACACAAAGAACTACAAAAAAACGGTGGAATTGCAAAAGATCCGATAATTAAGGAGGTGAAGGAGTACCAACAACAATATCATAGTTTCATCTATGGTGATAGTGGTAAAAGGTGTGATGGGAAAGGAGTGACAGAAGCTGATTTATTGCTTTTGGAGCGAGCATTTCAACTGAAGATAACAGTGTTTTCTTTAAATGATGATATGACTTCAACAGTTATTTGGAATTCAAACTCCAGTTATAAGGAGAATCTATATTTGGATCTTTATATCAATCACTTCAGTCTTATTACAAACTTGGAAGGATATGTCAAAGCCTACAGATGTCCAACCTGTTCTACTTGTTATGATAGATTGGGGAATCTGAAAAGACACAGATGTTCAATCTCAGAGGCAACAACTATGCAGTTTTCTGGAGGGCAATACAGTCCTACTGCTACAATATTCGACAAACTGAAGGTTCAATTCGGGATAGATATCGGGTCAGATGATTCCGTGAGATACTATCCATTTTTTGCAACATTTGACATAGAGTGTTTGTTACCTAATTGCGAAAAAGATCGAGATACAGACACAACCATTTACACGAATGAGCATAAACTTTTAAGTATTTCAATTTGTTCAAATGTACCAGGCTTCAACAACCCGCGTTGTATTGTCAATAATGGGGATGATGATGAATGCGTTGGAAAGTTCATTGAATACTTGGATGATATTAGTGAAGAATCATATAGCCGATTGGAAAAACAATTTTCGCAAATCATAAAACAGATAGAAGGTGAATTACAACGACTGGAAGAAGCTGAAGAAAAGTTTCGTAGTGATTTTGAAAAAAATCGTTTCAGACGTAGAACAGGAGCTGAAAAAGTTCTGGATGATTTGTACAGCTATATGAAAAAACTCCTATTCTAGGTTTCAATTCACAGACTTATGATGTCAATGTGATGAAAGGAAAACTGCTTCAAAAAATTGAAAGATGTCTCCGACACAGATTTTGATTTTGTTATAAAAAAAGGAACCAAGATGCTGTTATCGGAATAGGATCTTTTTTGTTTTTAGATTGTACAAACTTCATCGCTCCTGGATATAGCTATGAAATGTATCTCAAAGCATACAAATGTGAAGCCGGAAAAGGATTTTTTCCTTATGAATGGATGAAAGACTTGAACAACTTAATCAAGAACATCTACCTCCAAGAGAAGCTTTTTACAGTTCTTTAAAACAAAAGAATATCAGTGAAGAAGAGTACATAATTTTGTCAAGAAGCATGGAAAAATAACGACATGAAGACAATGAGGGATTTTTTAAAATGGTACAACAACTTGGATGTAAAACCATTTGTTCAAGCGTTGGAAAGACAAAGATCGATCTACAGAGAGCATGGGATTGATATGTTAAAAGATGGTATATTCTTTACCAGGATTAGCGATTCGATGGATGTTTAACAAAGCACCTCAACCACCCCCTCCATACCTCTCTACATACTTGAATTTTGATGAACTTGGTAACTCGTTTCGTCAGACTCTCCCAATTTGTCTGCTTGACAACTGCAATGCAGAACTTTATCATCTAATAAAGAAAAATATAGTTGGTGGGCCAAGTCTAGTGATGCATAGATATCACGAAAAAGGTATAACTAAAATTAGAGAACATTGGTTGGGAAAAGAAGCAAAGATTTGTGATAGAATCTATGGAGTTGATGCAAATGCGCTCTATTTATGGTGTATGATGCAATCAATGCCTACTGGGTATCCTCGAAGAAGAAAAATCGAAAACTCCTTTGTCGCTGAACCAGTAAAATTTAGCAAGATAGCTCATAGCTGGTTACAGTTCCAAATGTTCTCAAAAAAAATCAATATCAGACATCAGCTCAATGGAGGAGAAGTTACTCTCGGACAGCGAGGATTACCAGTTGATGGTTTCTGTGTTGAAAATCGTCATGTCTTTCAATTCCACGGATGTTTTTGGCATGGACACGACTGCTCTTATAACAACGCTAAAGAGCAAGAGCTTCAAGCTAGTGGAAGAAAATCAAAAGCAAATCTGTTTAAAACTACGATGGAAAATGAAGAATATCTTCGAGCATTAGGTTACACTGTAATCTCGATTTGGGAGTGTGACTGGATGAAACGTGTAAAAACTCATACAAATTTACAAAAATTTGTCAACACGTTTTACAATTCTTTCTACCCTAAAATACTTGAAAAAAAGCTGAATCAAGAAGAAGTGTTGGAGAGAGTTCAATCAGAAGAATTCTTCGGATTTGTTGAATGTGACATCGAAGTTCCTGAGGAAGAGGAAGAAAAGTTCTCCGAAATGCCTCCGATTTTTAAAAATACGATGTTAACCAGAGAACACTTGAGCGATGAAATGAAAGTCTTTGCTGAAGCCGAAGGGTTTTAAAGACTCCTCAACGCTCATTAGTTGGAAGTATGTACGGAGATAAGATATTGCTAATGAGTCCTTTGTTGAAATGGTACTTGAAACAAGGATTGAAAGTCACCAAAGTTTATCAGCTAATAGAATATATTCCTAGAAAAGCTTTTGAAGCTTTTGGAACATCGGTTTCAGACGCTAGGAGAATGGGAGATGCAGACCCTAGTCAAGAATTACTCGCTACTACTAGCAAGTTGGTAGGAAATGCTGCTTATGGAAAAACAATCACTGATAAAGAAAAACATACCACCATCAAGTTCATCGAAGGCGCCAGAAAAGCTTCATTTCGTATCAGAGGAAACAAATTTATCGCCATGGAAGAGATAGCAGATGATTTTTATGAAATCGTAACCTGTAAACAGCTAGTAAGTTTTAAAACAATTATTTTGCAATTCAAAATTTATATTCCACAAGTTTACTTTGCTAATCAGTATCACCATCATTTCAGCTAACTATGAATGTTCCAGTACACTTGGGTTTCTCCGTGCTACAGTATGCTAAACTGAGAATGCTACAGTTTTACTACGACTTTATGGATAAGTAAGTAAAACCTAATTCCCTACCATTAGTATGTGTAAGTAAGTAAAACTTCCAAATAATTGAAATCGAAACAAACTTTTTATTTATAGATATATTGACAGAAGTGATTTCCAATATGTTGAAATGGATACAGATAGCGCATACATGGCGTTGAGCGGAACATTAGAAACACTGGTAAAACCAAGTATGAAAAAAGAGTTTTACAATGAATATGGTGATTGGTTTCCACGCCATACTGTGACAAACATAGGGATGAGTTTTTAAGAACCAAAACAATGGGTTTAGAATGGAGCACGCAAGACTGTTGTGAAAAAGTACTAAAACACGGAAAAAGAACACCTGGGCTGTTTAAAGAGGAATTTACCGGAGATGGCATTGTTGCACTTAACTCTAAATCCTATTACTGCTGGGGAGAAAAAGGAAACAAGTTTAGCTCAAAAGGTTTGAACAAACGAATTAATCAATTGAACAAAGACAGTTATCTAAATGTATTGAACACAAAAAAGTCGTTTATGGGTAAAAATCGAGGATTTGTAGTAAAGGATCAAAAAATGTTGACATACAACCAAATAAAACGAGGTCTCACATATTTTTATGCTAAAAGACGAGTGTGTTCTGATGGAGTATCTACCGAGCCTACTTTGGCTTAAATAAAAACCTTCATAATAGACTTCTTTTACCACAGTTACTATAACTATATATATATATGTATATAAAATACAAAAAATCTTTCATCATCCTTATAAATATCGATAAAGAATAGATGAATATTTAACTTTATCATCCGATATATTTTATAGCATTCAATGTATATATGAGTTCGAATTATGTATCTAGCTATATTATATGAGGAGATTTTGCCCCTACTTATTATGTAATAAATGTATATAGTCATACATTGATTCGCTTTTAATCAATGAATTTATTCAAGGTAGATACATCTCCTCTCTCCTCTCTCTCAAGATGCTATATGAGCTCGAGT
>CALYOO010000320.1:0-39999 GCA_945261195.1 Cryptosula pallasiana
ACCCAACAAGCAAGTGAATGTTGTACAAACGTTGTCTGGATGTCGGTGAAGATCCCCTGAACGTTTTGCGCAGAACGTTTACTTCACTACTTTCTGTAGACACCCTTGAACGTTACTTAAACGTTATTCCCAATGTTGTGGACAAACATTCGTACAAGGTTTATGTAATTATAACTCAAAATGTTGTATTAATATTGCCTGGATGTCCATCAACATTCCCTAAACATTGTGCGCAGCACGTTTACTTCACTACTTTCTGTAGACACCCTCGAACGTTATTTAAACGTTTTTCCCAATGTTGTGGACAAACATTTATACAATGTTTATGTAATGATAATTCAAAATGTTGTGTTCGTGTTGCCTAGATGTCCATCAATATTCCCTAAACATTGTGCGCAGAACATTTATTTCACAACTTTCTGCAGACACCCTCAAACATTAATCCAATGTTACTCCCAATGTTACCCACAAACATTCGCACAATGCTGAGGCAATGATGTATAATAATGTTGCATCGACGTTGCCTGGATGTCAATTAATGTCCTCTGGACATTGTATGCAAATTTTTATTTCATGACTTTTTGTACACTTCTTTCAATGTTGTTGCGATGTTACACCCATTGTCCTCGCAAAACATCCTATGAATGTTTTTTGAATGTTTTCACTATTCGTCATCTCAAAATGTCCACAAAACATTTATTGAACATGTTACGTCAATGCCGTGATAAAATGTTTACAAAACATTTGCTGAAAATGTTACATTGATGTCGGTATAAAACGTTTACAAAATGTTCATTACACATGTTACACCAATGTCGTTATAAAATGTTTGCGAAACATCCATTAGACATGCCACAACAACGTTGTTATAGATTGTTTACAAAACATTCATTAAAGAAGTTACACCAATGTCGTGATAAAATGCTTAGAAAACATTTGCTGAAAATGTTACATTAATGTAGGTATAAAAAGTTTACACAACGTTCATTAAACATGCTACACCAATATCTTTAAGACATTTATCGAAAAGACTCCTGAAACAGATTTCACCAATTTTGTTTTAAGATAATAAATAGCCATTCACATAAACATGTTGTGCCAATTTAGTCATAAAATCTCTACAATACATCATAGAGCACGTTATTTTTCATGCAAACATAAGAATAATACTCATAAAGCAACCTAAGAGAAAGTTGAACTCAAATGTCGTCAGCTGGGATGAATTCGAAGCAGCACCAATGAAGCAACCAGAGTTTGAACCTGCAATAGACAGATGTACAAAATGAGTAAAATTAAATACAAAACATTTCATTAGTTAACTGTGTCCTTTATGAAATCTTGTATTAAGCTTCAGGAGCGTTAACACAAAGAAAAAACTCATCATTGGCTTGCAAAGTTAATTCATCATCAAAAGTGGAGATGTTGGCTACTTTTATAGTTAGAAACAAAAAAATTTAAACATTTTGTGTGAGTGAATAATACACATGTTCGAATATACTTGAAGCCATTGCAAAACCAGCGCTGAAAGTCATCCCTAGTTCTTTGTTTTCAAAAAATTGGGAGTTTTCTCCCGAACTGAAAAAATACAGGAGCAAGCAACTTCTAATCTCAAGTGAAAAAATCAACTGATCATGTTTAAATTGATTCGTAGGAGGTGATTGAAGGCTAACAAGCAGGGTTGAGAAAACTCACGACTTTTCAAACTTAGTAAAAAAAAATTCAATTTTTTCAAATTACTTTTGTCTGATAATTTTGATTTCAACTCTGATAAAAAAATTACTCTTTTATTTGCTCAAAATATTTTTAATTGTTTTAGGTTGAGTATTTTCACATTTGCGATCTTTATCATCAATATCATTTTGTAATGATTCAAATTTGGTTCAAAAAATCCAAGTAACTATCATTAATTGATATATTCTATCTATAAATAGTACTTTTACAGCTCTTGCAACTAAATAATTAGTCAAAAGAAATTGTCTCATCCCGTGAGGAAGCTGATCATGGAAAAGACTATTTAACACAGGAAGACATAATTCCTAGTAATGTCAAACATCAAGATTATCACTTTTGGCACAATCAGTGACCCAAGTGTAATTTTTTCCCAAATGACTAATCAAAATGTATACAAGCTTTAAAATGAGTGTTTGAATATTCGGCTAAATTACATAGAACTTGGGTTTCCATATATCAGCATTGTGGGATGCTAAGTGTAATGGCAAATCAGCACTTCTCTCATTTTGTGCAGAGTAGTTAATGTGTACACTGGCCGTAACCTGAGCAAGGTTTTTGGTTGAAAGTGCAACAACCCAAGCATACTCATCATTACAGTAATGACTTTCAACTTGGAAATTGATTAAACAATAAGATCGGTATAATTTTCTGATAATACTCAGAGATTGGAAAGAAATGTTACCGGAGTCATAATTGTGACAGTGTTTTTTTGACAAGAACATTTCTTAATTAAATCTCGAGTACCATATATTTCCTTGAGAATGAGTGAAAATCACTAAATGATCAACAATTTTTTAGATAATAGTTTGGAACTGGAAACTTAATAAAAAACTCAGTCATTTCGTTATATAGTACGGAGATAAAGCTACTGACAGCAAAGCATTATTCATGGTCCTAGAAAAGTTATTGTATTTCATCTGCTCGAGTGTGTAACAAGCTAGGTGTCTATCATCAAAAATCACTTTTTTTGTGTCATAGACAAAAAAATCTCCATTTGACGAAGATATACATGCAAGAGGTTTAACCAGTTTTGGTCATTGGTAGCCAAGAAATGTTTGTAATATTCAACTTCTGGAAACAAAATATTTGAAATGATGTTTAAGCGCTGCTTTTTAAAATCAAACTAATTTTTACTCATGCAAAACTTGCAAACTGTAAAAATCATCTATTTTGAAGCAGTGTGGTTAGTATAAAAAATCAACATGAATCGAAGTCAATTACCAGCATATGTAGACAGTTCGATTAGTTTAAAAATTTGCGCACACATTTAAAACAGCGGATAGTCTGAAACATGAACAAATTGTCTTCGCAAACTCTTTTGACATAAGAAAGTTTAAAAATATCTAGGATTTCCAAAAAAATATGAAATTAAAGCAAAAACTGAAGTTGGTCAATCTTTTTTAAAAGCTTCGCGATGAATACAAAAAAATTATTAAAAAGTTTTACTAGACAGACTCTTTTATTGTTTTCAAGTTATTCAATCATAAGCAATCCCATGATAAAAAAAAGTATTGGTAATCTATTATTATTTGGATGCTAACCAAATAATAAAAGACTAATAAAAAGTAATAAGTTTGCTTGGTTTAGTTTTTAAAATCATTATCATTGGTTTCATGCTTCATCAGTGAATGACAACGATCATTCAAAAAAATTTCTAAAAATAAATACTAACTCATTGATCAACTGTTTTTTCATCTATCTGAAAAAATATGTTTAGACAGCTTTAAATTTTTATCAACCATGAGATATTGCATTTGGTCTTTGTTACATTCCAAATTGAAGAAAATTCAGGAATAAAAAACTCACGAGTCGCTCAGGCATATAGAAAATTTCTGTCATTCACAAGGGGAGATAACTCTCTGATTATACAATTTCGATAACATGCCATCTAGATTTAGAATTAACGAAATTTCTGCTTGTCAATTGAGCAGAACTAATTTCGATTCCAAACAACATGCTGTATTTAAGGCTTTTCACAAAGCTCTCGTGAAAAGCTGGTTATGAAGTCAAACTTGTCATGAAGTTAAAAAAAATTATTGGTCAACCTAGAGATGACAGTATTGACTTAGTAAATGTCGGGACTTCAAACTGGGGCATGAATAAAATAAGTTTCTTGATTTCCCGGTATCGATTTATGCGGGTTTCACTGGAAACTCCCCCGCCACCATTTTACAACGGTGATCACTAGGAACATAAATTGATGCATTCACAATTTTTCAACAGTTAACTGATTATAGAAAATGGAAGCGAGCTCTACTCAATTAAATAATTCCAAAATGTAAGATCTTATAAGTTTTCAACTCGACATTACATTTAAGAAAAGATAGATACATTTTCGTATTGGGAACTTGAGTTCTTGCAAATGCTGTTGTATCTATTTATTTGATTGCACCCACTCACCGCTTACCGGATGATGATTGTTACTTCAATATTATACAAAGCTAAAAATCCTTCAACAATTTGAACTTGAATTTCCAAGATTTTGGCTCGCAATATTTTGGAGTTGTCTACCTAAGATCTAAACAGTAATAAATTTGCCAAATTTGATCTGTATTGTTTTTGAGAGTTCGTAAATAAATGAAGATATTTGTGATATTCATTAGCACCAAAAACATCAAATTTTTTGTTTAAAACAAAAAAAGTTTATCCCCATTGTTGAAGACAAATCCTCGAATTATTACCATTGCAGAGTGTATTATCCTATTGTAAGAAATACAACCTAAAAATAGCTGTTCATTGAACAAAATATATGATTTTTGTTGAAGTACAAAACATCAAAATAAAAGAATTATCATGTTCAATAAAAGGTTTGTCACTATATCAAAAGAAACAGAGTAGAATAACGGAATTGCATTCTCTTGCTCTACATTAATTTGAACAGACCAAGTTGTGTTGTTGTGGTTCCAACTGAACTGGAAAATGTGACAATGTTTTATCGGTAAAATAAAGAGGTATATTCAAACTTATTTATGGGTACGTTCTTATAAGAGGTGAAAAGAATGTGATCATGAAGCTGTAACCAAATCAGTGCACCAAGCACACACTACCCTATTCTTTGTAGCAAGACAAAGGAAAAAACACTTACCAGAGTGCCTGCCTTTCTGCTGAGTATAATTGACATTGGTCAAAACATCTAGTTGCTGTTTTTCTCTTCATAACACCAGAAGGACTATCTCCTGAAACAGGGGAATATGTAGAGATCAAGTAATATTTGTGGAGAAAACAAAAGAAAAACTCCCTCTGAAGTGACAAGCAAATGCTTTCCTTTACGTTCTATTATTATCTTATTGTCTATAGCAACTGAATAGACTTGGAATATTTCACTATCAATTTCTTTTGGACATCAATATGTGAATATTAAGATCACAATTGGGCTACACAGAACACCTTAGCTATCAGGCACATGCGTATCAAATTTCCAAATAACCAGTAACCCAAAATTTCCAAGTTATTGCTTGATAAACTGGTGATCAAGTGATATTAAAAATCACCATTTTGAGAAAACTAAAACTTTACTTGAGTCGATAGACATTCAGGTTGGTAGCCATCAAAAAGATTGAATAAGTGTGTTATGCAGATTATCACCATGAAAAGTACCAGAGCGGTGTTTGTAATACACTATATGTTCTGAGCTACAGACTTTCGACTAACAGGTTTTTTAACGACAATAAGAGTATTCGCGACCTATTTGTCGAACCAAACACAAAAAATAATAGGTGTTCATAATTCACTATGTCGCGTATGCAACGGAACATTAGTTTAAGAACAACATAATATTCATTGAAATGTAATAGTTTACCGAACAAATCATAAAGAAGATAACTCTCAATTTTCAAAATAATCGAGAAAGTAATAAAATTTTGAATGCTATAAACTGGATTAGTTTGTCAAGCTGCCCCTTGCTTTAGTAAATTTGCAAAGCTTGCCATTATTTTGAATTATTTTTCAAGGATATAAAACAAGTTTATGAAAATGAAAAAAATCAACTTGCTCTTTTTAATTTATTAAGTGTTCTGTTTCATTCGTGACCTACGAACAATATAAAAAAATACTTGCTGATTTTTTTTAATTCAGTGAGCTACTTTCTGTGGACCCACAAGTTCCGAACAAAATGAATATTTTTTGATTAAGTTTATTACTCAAAAGTGTAATTGGAATTGGAAGCAGCATCAAAAAAGCCACCCGAGTTCGAACCTGCAATAGACAAATGTACAATTTGAGTAAAAATAAACACAAAACACTTCATCAATTAGCAATTTACTTCAAAAAATCTTTTACTGAGCTTCAGGAATGTTGGAACCAAAAAAAAAAATTTCATCTTCATTGGTTTACCAAATTTAATTCATCATCAACTGGGATGAAAATGTTGCATCGGATGTTAGCTAATTTTATTGACGGAGACCAAAATATTTAAACATTTTGTGTGAGTGAATAATACACAAGTTCTCATATACTTGAAGCTATTGTAAAATCAGGGCTGAAACTCATTCCTAAAACTTTCTTTTCATAAAACTGAGAGTTTTCTCCTCATCTGAGAGAAGTACAGGGGCAAACAACTTCTAATTTCAAATCAAGAAATCTGCTGATCATTTTTGAATTGATTCTTCGGAGGTGATTCTAACAAGCAAGGTTGAAAAAACTCACAACATTCCAAACCTATAAAAAAAAATTTGAATTCTTCAAATTAATCGGGAGTTTTTTATTTGTTCAGAATAATTTTAATTGTTAGGGTGTTGAAGATGTTCACATCTGCGACCTTTATTTATGAATATCTATTTGTAATGATACAAACTTAGCTGTACAAATCCAAGTAATTATCAGTAATAGATATATTCTATCTATTAAATAGTACTTTACAGCTCTGGCAACTAAATAATGGGTCAAAAGCAATTGTCTCGTTGCGTAAGGAAGCTGATCACGGAAAAGACTATTTAACACAGAAAGACAAAAACTCCAGTGATGTAAAAGTTGTCATAAACCATCACTCAACATCAAAATTATCACTTTTGGCACAATCAATGCTGAACAAGGTGCAATTTTTTCTCCAGATGACTCATCAAGTTGTATAAAGCTTTAAATGAGTTTTAAAAGATTCAGCTAGCTTACAAAGAACTTGGGCTTTCCACATATCAGCAATATGGGATGATATGCGTAATTGAAAAAAGGAGATTGCAATGAGTTTCAATCTTTTTGTAGTTTATTTTCTGAATCAGCACTTCCTCTTATTTTGTGCAAAGTAGTTATTGTGTACACGGGCCGTAACAGGACCAACTTTTTGGGTAAAAGCGTAACAACCCAAGCATATTTATCATTATAGTATCAACTTTCGGCTTTGAAATTGATTCAGCAATAAGATCAGTTGAACTTTCATAACACCATGAGATTGGAAAGAAATGTTGTGAGAGTCATAATTGTTACGGTGTTTTTTCTCAAGAACATTTTTAATTAAATCTTGAACACTATACATTTCCTTGTGAATAAGTGAAAATCACTAAATGATCAACAAAGTTTTTCGATTTTAGTTTGGAAGTTGAAGCTTCACAAAAATTTCAGTCATTTTGTTATATAGTACAGAATTGAAGCCACTGACTACAGAGCATCTGTCATGGTCCTTGAAAAATTTATTGTATTTCAATTGCTCTAGTGTGTAACAAAGTAACCTGCCTATCATTAAGAATGAAGTCTTTCATGCCATAGACGAAGAAATCTCCATTTGACAGAGATAAAAATGCAAAAAGTTTGACCAGTTTTTGTCATCGATAGCCAAGAAACGTTTGTAATATTCTACTCCTGAAAAACAAATTTTCGTATGATGTTTAAGCATTGCTTTCTAAAATCAAACTAATTTTCACTGATGCAAAACTTGCTAACTGTAAAAATTAGCTTTTTTGAAGCCGTGTGGTTAGTATCAAAATTCATCATGAATCTACGTCAATTACAAGCATATGTAGATAGTTCGAAAACTTCAAAAATTTGTGCATACTTCTAAAACAGCGGAAAGTTTGAAACATCTAAAAAACTTATCTTCGCAAACTATTTTGACGTAAAAAAGTTTAAAGTTATCCAAGATATCCAGAAAAATAATAAAATTACAACCAAAGTTGAAATGAATCAAATTTTTTTAACAAAATCTCTCAATAATTATAAAAAAGTTATTAGAACTATTACTAGACAGTTAAATCATAGTTGTTATGTTTTTCAATCATGGAGCATTCCCATTATGACAAAAACTTCCTCCAAGCCATGACTTTTGTAATAAAGGTAAAATAAAATAATTGGATGAATAAATACAGTGAAACCGGCATAAATTGATGTTGAAGAGCCAAAAAGAAACCATCTAATTAAGGATGGTATTGAACTGCTCAAATTTGCTTTTGGAGGCTCTAAATATAAATACAATAGTAATAATAAGTTATTTTGCAACGAACAATATAATAATACGATGGATTTCATACATTTTTTTCATTGACTCACATTGTGAATAAATTTTAATAACAATGACAACTTCAAGTTTTCTCATTAATCAAGCATAATTATTAGTAAAGTGGTAATTTGTTGTTATTGTGATGCTAACCAAAATAATAAATCACTGTAATAAAAATAACTAAGTTGGCTTGGTTTAAATTTTAAAATCATTATCATTGGTTTAATTTTTCATCAGTAAATGACAATGATCATTAAAAAAGCTATCCAATAATAAACACTAACTCAATCAACAGGTTTTTTTTTTATCTAGCTGAACAAACATGTTTAAAAACCGTTCAATTTTTATCAAACGTGGTTGAAATATTACTTTCGGTTTTTTGTTACATTCAAAAAATTATAAAAATTTATTAATGCAAACGCATGAGTAGAAGTTGCTCATGTGCTGTTTTAAATGCATTTAAAAAAATTCTGTCATTCACAAGAGGAGATAACTACTTGATAATATATTTTTGATAGCATGCGATCTAGGTTTATGATTGACAAAATTTCTGCTAATCAATCCAACAGAACAAATTCCGATTCGAAACAACATGCTTTCTTTAAGAATTTTCACAGAGCTTTCATGAAAAGCTAGCCATGGAGTTGTGGAGTCAAATTAGTCATGAAGTTGAAAAAAAATTATTGGTCCACCTAGAGATAACAATATCGACTTTTTGAAGCACTTTTCAAAATGTCAATGATAGGGCCTTTAAACTGGGGTATGAATAAAATAAGTTTATTGATTTTTCCATTGTTCATTTATGGGGGTTTCACTGTAAACTCACCCGCCACCATTTTTACAATGGTGATCACTATGAACATAAATTGATGCTCTCACAATTTTCAACAGTTGACTAATCGTAGCAAAGTAACTCCAAAATAAGAGATCTTATAATTTTTCAACTCGACATTACATGGTCATAGAGTCAAACTAATCATGAAGTTGAAAAAAAATTATTCATCAACCTAGAGATGACAGTATCGACTTGATTTCCCTGGTATCGATTTATGCGGGTTTCACTGTAAACTCCCCGGCCACCATTTTTACAACGGTGATCACTATGAACGTAAATTGATGCTTTCACAATTTTTCAACAGTTGACCGATTATAGCAAATGAAACCAAGTTCTACTCAATTAAATAATTCCAAAATGTAAGATCTTATAATTTTTCAACTCGACATTACATTTAAGAAAAGATAGATACAGTTTCGTATTGGGAACCTGAGTTCTTGCAAACGCTGTTGTATCTATCTATTTGATTGCACCCACTCACTGCTTGCCGGAAAGAAGACAAATGAATTTACTTATAGTTAACTTCGCTTCCGTAGGATGATTGTTACTTCAATATTATAAAAAGCTAAAAATCCTTTAACAATTTGAATTTGCAAATTCAAAGTTTTGACTTACAATATTTTGGAGTTGTCTACTTAAAATCTAAACAGTGACAAGTATACAAACTTTGGTTTTTTTGTTTGTGAGAGTTTAAAAAAAAACAAAAATGTAAGAACCATAGTGCCATCCATTTAAAGCAGATCAGTTTACCCTAGACTGAACTTACCTCTTTAAGCTTGTACAGAAGTTTTGGACGCAATGCCACATGCTGACTAGAGCCTGTAAATGAGCTACACCTAATATTAACGGAGAAGCAGGTTCCTTTTCATTTGAGCCAGAGCAGCTACAAAATAAGAGCAAAGAATTGTAATATCCATTAATACCAAAAACAAATTTGAAAAGTTTGTTTAACACCAAAAAACAGTTATGGCTAGTGTTGAAGACAAACAAATTTACAAAGTGCATAATCTAATTGTATAAGATACAGCCTAAATATAACTGTCCATGGAACAAAATATATGGTTTTTGTTGAAGTATAAAACAACAAATTAAAAAAATTGTCATCTTCAATAAAGGTTTTGTCACAATTTCAAAAGAAACATGCTAGAAAAGCGGAGTTGCATTCTCATGCGTTATATTACTTTGAGCAGACCAAGTCGTGTTGTTGTGGTTCCAACTGAACTGGAAAATGTGGCAAGAATTAATCAGCAAACTAGAGAGGTAAAATCAAAATAATCGATAGATAACCTTCTTATAAGAGTTGAAACGAATGTGATCATGAAGCAGTAACCAACTAAGTGCACCCTGCACGCACTACCCTATTCTTGGTAGCTATACAGAAAAAAAACTTACCATAGTGCCTGCCTTTCTGCTGGATATAATACACATTGGAAAAAACATTTCTCCTGGTCAAAGGACTTCCTCTAGTCACAGTTCTTCTCTGCATAACGCCAGAATGACTATCTCCTGAAACAGGGGAATATTTAGAGATCAAGTAATAATCTTGGAGAAACAAAAGAAAAATTTCCCTCAGAGGTGCCAAGCAAATGCTTTCTTCTCCGTTCTATTACTATCTTACTGTCTATAGCAACTGAATAGACTTGGAATATTTTATTACCAATTTCTTTTTGACATCAATATGTGATTATCAAATATCACAATAAGCTACACATAACACTTTAAGTATCAGGCACATGCCTATCATATTTTCAAATAATCAAAAAACCCAAAATTTCCAAATTATTGCCTAATAACTAGTGATCAAGTGATATTAAAAATAATCATTTTACGAAGAATAAAACTCTGCTTGAAATCAATAGACAGTCAGCTTCGAAGCCATCTAAAAGACTGAATAAGTGTGTTTATGCAGATTATTACCATGAAAATTGCCATAGCTGCAGTTGTAACTCACCATATGTTCTAAGCTACAGATTTTTGACGAAAAACCTTTTTTAACAATTTATAACATTTGCTAGTTTTTCTTAAAGGAGATGGGTCAAAAATAAGGTAAACTCTGTCTGATGTGAAAACTTGACTGCTACACACAATTATCTTTGATTCAATTTTTTAACCAATTAAACCAAACTCAAAGTGATATTATTTTGCACTAGATGCGCAAAATACCGTCAATAGATGAGAACTCCAGAGTTAAAGCAGCCGGAAACCTTAGGAGCTCATATTATGAAAGAAAATCAGCTTCTTCTACCTTGCAAACAATTCACGGATTTGCAACCAATAAACCATATGCACTTAAGATCAAACTGAGACAATGAAAAAAATGCTAAGGACTAAAATCAAACAAACTTACAATTTTCATCAGGTTGGTGATCAGAAATAGCCACCGTCACTCACAATTCAGCTTCCCATTCAGTCAACAAGAAATTGATGGTAGCTGCAACACTTGCATCATTACCCTGAAACAAGTTGCATAGTGTCAGCATGAAATAACTCCATTTGCTGATATTTATCTATGCATCAATTACATTGCATGGTCAGGTTTATCTCATGCTTATACATAATGTATGGTAGTGTTTTTTTACATGTTTATGGATGAGCATGTGAGACGATATGCTAACAAATGACACTGAGCAAGCAACTCACAATTTGACTTCAGAAAATGCAGGAGATATTGCCGTGTTATTGCACCAGTAAGTCATGTCTGTTCTAACATGCGCACATCCTGGCATAGTGTGCTTTTTAATCACTCATAAATCTTTTCACTCCTCTCTGCAAGACAAGTAGTATAAATGCGCAAAATTACAACAACAAAAAGAGTAACAATGGCGTGAATTGCACAGAGCAAAAATTAAAGTTGGTGAGATTATGGAAAAAATTGTATTCAGTTTGCGTATAGAGGGGGTAAAATGATTATCAAAACCATGCTCTGTGGAAGAACTAGCTGTAGATATTATTTGCAATTTACGTAATTGTGTGATTTTAGGCATCAGCTGTTGCACACACCACTTTTAACATGAGAAAATAATGGTAAAATACTTTCCATAAAACGGAAGTAAGAGTTTGGCTGTGCACCAAGAACTCAAAGAGTTAACTCCCTCTTGCTGTTTTAGCTGTTTTCGTAATGACTGTTATAAAAATGAGTCAGATAATCTTTTGTCAATTTTTTTAGCATAATGGTCAAGATTGTGAACACTTGTTATTTGGAGTAGTCTTATCAGTAATTCAAAGTTATCAGCTGACAATGAAACCAGTTTCTGTATGAAAATTAAAACAACTTATCTCATAAGACGCATTTGATTTACATAAACTTGCCAAAGACTTAATTATCATTTCATAATTCGTTACCAATTTGATTGAAGATACAGAACGTACAAATTATTTACAGTCGCACTTTTCTCAAGTTTATTCCTAGAGCCTTGAACTAACCAAAAACAGCCCATTGTTTGCTGTGTGAAAACTTAACTTGCCTAACTTTTTACACCATATCTGGTTGACTCTACCACCATTAGTCATATCTGGAGTTAGTTGACACAAAGCACAATAAACATCTCCTAAAATGCAAAATGTGTATAAATTTTTTCAGATTGATACAGCAGATGAAACAATATTTTTTTTACACATAGATAGCATTATGTGGTGTTGGGGCCTTTATTCAACAGTTAATACTTGCTGTGACAGTTACAATGCTACAGCTCCAAATAAAAACTACTGTCACATTCTATGTAACCTAAATAATTCAATTAAAACCGACCGAAAAACGTTATATTGCAACTAACAATGTAATAGTCTTATGAATTTCATAGATTTATTTCACATTGTGAATCAATTTTAATAGCAATGAGAACTGCATATTTGCTCATTATTTAGGATAGGTATTTGTAAATTAGTAATTTAATATTATTTTGATGCGAGCCAAATAATAAATGACTAATAAAAATGAATAAATTTGTATGGTTTAATTTTTAAAATCAACATCATCGGTTAATGTTTGATCAGTAAATGACAACAATCATTCCAAAAAAATTTCCAATAACAAATACTAATAACTCATTGATCAACTGTTTTTTTTATCTATCTGAACAAACATGTTTAGACTGCTCTAACTTTTTATCAACCATGGGTGATTGTTGAGATATTGCATATGGTCTTTGTTACATTCCAAATTGAAGAAAGTTCAGGAATAAAAAACCCACAAGTTGAAGTTGCTCAGGCACGGTTGGAAAGGCAATCAAAAGAATTGTCATTCACAAAAGGAGATAACTCTCTGATTATAGAATTTTGAAAACGTGCCATTTAGAAAAATGCCATTAACATGCCATTAACAAAACTTTTGCTTGTTTATTCAACAGAACTAATTTCGATTCCAAACTACATGCTTTATTTAACTCTTTTTACGGAGCTCCGGTGAAAAGCTGGTCATAGAGTCAAACTAATCATGAAGTTGAAAAAAAATTATTCATCAACCTAGAGATGACAGTATCGACTTGCTAAATGTCGGGACTTCAAACTGGGGCTTGAATAAAACAAGTTTATTGATTTCCCCGGTATCGATTTATGCGGGTTTCACTGTAAACTCCCCGGCCACCATTTTTACAACGGTGATCACTATGAACGTAAATTGATGCTTTCACAATTTTTCAACAGTTGACCGATTATAGCAAATGAAACCAAGTTCTACTCAATTAAATAATTCCAAAATGTAAGATCTTATAATTTTTCAACTCGACATTACATTTAAGAAAAGATAGATACAGTTTCGTATTGGGAACCTGAGTTCTTGCAAACGCTGTTGTATCTATTTATTTGATTGCACCCACTCACTGCTTGCCGGAAAGAAGACAAATTAAGTTACTTCTAATTAATTTGAATTCCATATGATGATCGTTAATTCAATGTTATACAAAGCTAAAAATCCTTCAACAATTTGAACTTGAAATTCCAAGATGTTGGCTCACAATATTTTGGAGTTGTCTACTTAAAATCTAAACAGTAATAAATTGACAAAATTTGATCCGTATTGTTTGTGAGAGTTTTGAAAATAAATGAAGATATAAGAACCATCGTGCCATCCATTTAAAGTAAATCAATTTACCTTAGAATGAACGTACCTCTTGAACTTCGTCCTGAAGTTTTAGATGCAATGCCACATGCTGATCTACATTAACGGAGATGCAGATTTCTAAGAGTTTGAGCCAGAGGAGCTACAAAATAAGTGCAGGCAGTTGTCATATTCATTAGCACCAAAAACATTAAAAGTTTTGTTCAATACGAAAAACACGTTATCACTATTGTTCACAAATGCTCAAATTATTACCATTAAAGAGTGTATTAACCTATTGCAAGAAAGACAACCTAAAAATAACTGTTCATGGAATAAAATATATGGTTTTTTGTTGAAGTAAAAAACGTCGAAATAAAGAAGTTATCATTTTCAATAAAGAGTTTGTCACTATATCAAAAGAAACAGACTAAAATAGCGGAATTGCCTTCTCTTGCTCTAGAATAATTTGAACAGACAAAGTCGCGTTGTTGTAGTTTCAAGTGAACTGGAAAATGTGACCAATAGTTCATCAGTAAACTAGAGAGGTATAATCAAACTTATCTATGGGTACCTTCTTATAAGAGGTGGAACCAATGTATTCATGGAGCTGTAACCAAATCAAATAAGTGCACCACGCACACACTACCCTATTATTTGTAGCAACACAAAAGAGCAAACACTTACCAGAGTGCTTGCCTTTCTGCTGAGTATAATTGACATTGGACAAAACATCTAGTTGCTGTTCTTCTCTTCTGAAACAGGGGAATACGTAGAGATCAAGTAATGTTTGTGGAGACACAAAAGAAAAAATCACTCAGAAGTGACAAGCAAATACTTTCCTCTACGTTCTATTACTATCTTACTGTCTATAGCAACTGAATAGACTTGGAATATTTCAATATCAATTTCTTTTGGACATCAATATGTAAATATCAGATATTACAAAAGGCTACACATAACACCTTAGCTATCAAGCACAGGCCTATCAAATTTCTAAATTACCAAAAACCCAAAATTTTCAAATTATTGCACACTAACTGGTGATCAAGTGATATTAAAAATCATCATTTTAAGAAAAATAAAACTTTGATTGAGTCGATAGAAATTCAGGTTGGTAGCCTTCAAAAAGAAAGAACAAGTGTGTTAGGCAGATTATCACCATGAACATTGCCATAGCTGTGTTTGTAATACCTTATATGTTCTAAGCTACAGAATTTCGACTGAAAGGGTTTCTAACAACAATTAGAGTATTCGCAACCTGTTCGTCGAACAAAAGACAAAAAATAATAGGTGTTCGTAATTCACTGTGTTGCATATGCAACGGACCATTAGTTTTAGAACAACATAATATTCAATGAAAATTTATAGTATACCGAACAAATCATAAGGAAGATAACTCCCAATTTTCAAAATAATCGAGAAAGTAATACAATTTGAACTGCTATAAACTGGATTAGTTTGTTAAGCTGCCCTTTGCTTTAGTAAATTTGCATAGCTTGCAATTATTTGGAATCATTTTTCAAGGATCTAAAACCGGTCTATGAAACTGAAAAAAATCAACTTGCTCATTATTATTTATTTAGTGTTCAGTTTTATTCGCGCCCTACAAACAAAATAAATAAATACTTGCTGATTTTTTCTTTGTTCAATGAGCCAATTTTTGTTGACCCACGAGTTCCGAACAAAACTTTTATTTTTTGATTAAATTTATTGCCGGTCTGATTATTTTTATTGAAATGTGCTCGGCGAACTAAGGTCGCGAATACGCTTATTGATTTGCTTTCAATTAATAATATTTGCTATTTTTTCTTAAAGGAGATAGGTTGCAAATAAGGTAAAATTTGTCTGCTGTGAAAACTTGACTGCTACAAACAATTATCGGTCATTCACTTTTTTAACCAAATAAACCAAAGTCGAAGTGATACTATTCTGCATCAGATCTGCAAAACACTGTCAATAGATGACAACTCCAGAGTTAAAGCAGCCAGATGCCTTAGGAGCAGCTATTGTATAAGAAAATCAGCTTCTTTTACCTAGCAAACAATTCAAGGACCTGCAATAAGTAAATCATATGCTCTCAAGATAAAACTGAGACAATAAAAAATTGTAATGACTAAGATCAAGCAAGCTTACAGTTTTCTGAGGATTGGTGATCAGAAATAGTCACAGGTCACTCGCAATCCAGCTTCCCATTTTGTCATAAAGAAATATATAGTAACTGCAACAATTGCATCATTACCCTGAAACAAGCAGCATACGTGTCAGAATGAAACAAATTTCCATTTGCTGATTGATATTTGTCTATGCATCACTTACACTGCATGGTCAGGTTTATCTCAATCTTGTGCATAATGTATGCTAGTGTTTGCTAACATGTTTATGGATGAGCATGTGTGACGGTATGCTAACAAATAACACTGGTGAGCAACTCACAATTTAACTCAGAAAATGCAGGAGGTATTGCCATGCTATTGCACTAGTAAGTCAGGTCTGTTCTGATGCGCACACATCCTGGCATAGTGTGCTTTGTACTCACTCATAAATCCTTTCACTCCTCTCTGCAAGACAATTAGTATAAATGCATAAAATTAAAAGAAAGTAGTTACAATGGCTCGAGTTGCGCAGAGCAAAAATTAAAATGGTCAAAGTATGAAAATGGTTGTTTTCAGTTTGCCGTTTAAAGTGGGTAAAACTTACTATCAAACCATGCACTGCGGAACAACTAGCTGTAGATATTATTTGCAATTTACGTAATTGTGTGATTTTTGGCATCAGCTTTTGCACACACCACTTTTAGCATTCAAAAATAATGGTAAAATACTCTCCATAAAGCGGCAGTGAAAGTTTGGCTGTGCACCAACCAAGAAATCAAAGAATTTACTCACTCTTGTTGCTCTAGCAGTTTTCGTAGTAACTGTTATAAAGTGAGTTTGAGAAACTTTGTTACTTGAAGCAGTCTTAGCAAGACTTCAACATTATCAGCTGACAATGAAATCAGTCTGTGTATGAGATTTAGAACAACTGATCACATTTGCCGTATTTTCTTTACAAAAACTTGTCAAACACTAATTATTATTTCATAATCTGTCACCATGTTGATTGAGGATGCAGAACTTAGAAAATAATTAGTTGTACATTTCTCAAGTTTATTCCTAGAGGGTTGAACTTACGAAAAACAGCCCATCGTTTGCTGTATAAAAACTTAAGATGCTAAAGTTTTTACACCAGATCCGGTTGCCTCTACCACCATTAGTCATCTCTGGAGTTAGTTGACACAAAGCACAATGAACACGTCCTGAAGAACAAAGTGTGCATTAGCTGTTTTAGATTGGTAAAGGAGATCAAACAATATATTTTTACATATTGATGGGATTATGTGGTTTTGGCCTTTATTCACCAGCTGATACTTGCTGTAGCAGTTATATGGTGCAACTCAAATAAAAATAAATTAAAATTACATTCTACATAAGCTAAATAATTCAATAAAAACCAACTGGAAAGCGTGCATGAATCGTAAAAACAAGCACAGAAAGTTGCGGGGTACCAAGAAAAGAATCAACTTGTTTTTGCTGCAAGATTTAATGCTCACTTTTTTTCAGCAACGGTGTCCTAAAACTTTTCTAAGACCACAAAAACTTGCCCATCACTTTTCTAGGAGTTTCTTATGCATTTGTAATGTCTTACACATTTGGAGCCAGCATCTGCTCTGGGTAGTTGTACCTACTCAAATTAGGGGGGATAACTTTGCAACAAAAACCCCAGTTTTGCTATAGTTTACGTACAAAGCGCAATTCACTGTATTAATGATAATGCATGTTCGCGTAGCACTTCATAGACCTATCAAGAATAAAAAAAACAAGCTTTCACTCTAAGTGATAAAATTTCGCAAAAGTTTTAAAATAGTTATGAATGTCTTGACAACCGGCTCATAGCACACTATTCAGTTTTGTTTCGCCTCATTTTCACGTCATTTTTACCCTTAGTCTTCAGAGTTTACTGGGAAATTTATTTATAAACATTTCAATAAATTTAAGAAGAGCCTCTGCAATTGGTTGACAGCACAAATTTTGTACACAAAGAGTAAGTGGTCCCTGAATTCTTCCGTCCTAAAATGAAGAGATCTTCTTGCAAGAAAATACAAAGCAGAGTTACATAATTTAAAATTTTCACGTAATAAAAGCTCCTGGGATGGTGCAGAAAGCAGCGATGTAGACAATGGAGTACAAATTAGGCCTACATGTAAATTCTGATTTACTGGACATTAAATGAAAGACCAAATGTGTCAAGTTTAATCCTGCAGTCAAAAAATAACCATTCGTGTCACTTTTCGAAACAAAAGTGTCCCGTACTGGAATTGTCCTCTTCTTATAAATACCCCTTATTATAGCTACTGCTAAAGCCGTGGCTACACACACCCACGTTTTGTAGGAATATGACGGAAATACGTTTGGTAGCGTTGCTCTGGTTGCTACACACACAGATGATTGATCACCGAAACGCTGCGGAGTGTCCAGTGAGGCTATGAAGACATTATGAAAACTATCATAAATATAAGTTATAATTATTAAATAATTATGATATTTGTTCGTAATAATAAATAAATAATTTATTATCTGTAATAAATAGATAACGCCTAGAAATAATAATTAGTTGTTTATAAAAAAAAGATAACCTCTTTGATAGAAGAAACAAATGGTCTGTTGGCTAAGCAGTAATGACCAAGTCAATGTTGAATTATAAAAAAAAGTTCATTGGAGTCGTCAAAATTCGTCTCTACATTTTATTCAATCGAGAATGGTTTTTTTGATAATAATTGTCCAGTCACCAAAGCGTCAGGCAGAGAAAAATCACGTTTTCATCGCATACTGACAAAACGTATGTGTATGTAGCCACCCATTTAGGTATAGCCTTTTATTGAATATAAATTTTACCAAATTTCCTGCTAGAACTCGGAACCTAGCATTATTTGGATTCATGAGAAAATGGAAGTAAAAAAGAGCACGCTAATGCCCTTAATCATTATAGCTAAGAAAAACAAATTGAGTGAAAACTAAAATGGAGTGAAAACTTTTTTTATTCATTGTAAGATCAAAAAGTAACATACCTTCTCTTTCATGTCATCATAGGAATAATGCCATCAATGGTGTTCGATGCGTTACTTGCGGTAGTGGTCCCCGCACTCATGTTTACTATGAAAAAAATGTGAAAAAAAATGCATTTTATATTTCAAGCTCGTATGTAAAAACCATGAAGTGAAATTTTGCGCAACTGAATCCCAAAACATTATAGAATAAAAATAAAACTTTAATACTTGATTTTTTCTAACTACAAAAATTGAAAGCTTAGTTGATGTACATTCAAGTACGATTAACACAAAAAGTGAGATGTAGGGTTCGCTTTGATTCTTAAAAGCCGACACACTTAAATTGAGAAGCAAAATCCAAGAAATTGAACTTTATAAATTGATAAATGCTCTTCAGTTGGTCAAACTATGGTCTAGAATATAATTCACTTCAATTCACAGAATATAAACCACAAAAAAAGTTCGAAACAAATCCATAGCGTTAACTAAAATGCGTCAGTTTTAGCACATAAAAAATTTAAAGATAGTATTGGTTTTATTGCTACTAACAAAAAATTTGAAGTTTTTGAAATTAAAATCTTTTGTCCTTGTTATAAATACCCCATTCCATTTTTTGCATCTTGTGCATATAAATGCTTAAAAATCATGATAACAACGCAAAACTATTTTCATTTCTTTTTCCAAATGCCAATTTCAACATAAATTTGTAAAATGCTTGTGACACTAGCGAGCATTGATAAGATTACCCATGTCCATGAGTGCTTCAATGTTTGCATCAGCAGGCTTCCATACAGGCTGACTACAAACAAAGGCAGAGTGAAACAGTGCAACTCTTTTATTCAAAGCTCGCAGAGTAAAGGCTGGTTCCCATAGGCTTTAAGGGATCCCAGACAAGTTGCAGATAGTTTAAGATAACAGATCTGAGACAATCTGAGACAATCTTAAACAGTCTCAGACTCTTGGTTCCCATAGAAAAACTTTCTTAGGATATCTTAAGATAAGATGTCCTAAGACAGTCTGGGACTATCTAAGACACATGGTTCACATTCACCTACATTCTTAGACTATCTTAGACAATCATCAGAGGCGGCCAATGAAATTGCAACTTTTGTGAATTTTAAAAATATAACATTTGTTTTATGATATTTATTTGTGTATTATACATAAAGTGGACAACGAAGCGACTCACAATAACATTAGCACTAAAAGTTTGGAACTGAATTATAAATTTTTTCAAACTAAAAAACCTAGCAGATGTAGTTAAAGTCTCTGTGTTAGTGTCTCGGTGTTTCATCCAGAGTTGTTACTGGCTTCCCAGCTTGCAGCCAACTTCCTCAGGATACTGATCATCATAATTTGCTAAAAAATAAACAAATAATTTATGTCCATTGTAATTTGTTCGCTTTACTACATGCATACACTATTCATGATAAATATACATACATACAACAAATAATATGTATTATATTATCATAATTATTATTGCTTTATCATCAAAACAATTCAACATTCTTATAATTATTATTATTAACGATGATTCACTAATGCAAAATAATAAATGAGTGAATAATAATTATTAGAAGAAGAATATATATACATATTACATTTATTATATGTATGTACAGTACATATATTATTATTATTTTTATATATATTATTATATATGTGTGTCAATTCATTTACTTATCTTATCAATGACAGTTGTTTATCAACATCAATCCACAGTGAGCCATGTATGATTGATAACAAACAGGAATTCTTGTTTGTTACCAATAATAATAATTATAATAATAATAATAATAATCATACATACATGACTCACTGACTGTGCATCAATCATAATAATAATAGTATTTGAGAAAAATAATAAAACAATGAATAACAATATTATTAAATAGGATATAATTTATTATTATTAATAATTAATTAATATAAATAATAATTACAATAATAATAAATAAATGATATATTTATTTTTTATTATTATTATTATAACTTAACTTTATTATTAACTGTCTTCTGTCTGTTGTTAAATAATTTGAAAGCCTTAATTTTTACTATTACCCCAACTATTATGATTGTTCTAAACGAAGCTTATAGAAACTATTGCTACTTACACTGACTGGCACTTGATGCATTGACTAGGATAGCTGTAGATAATCAAAGAGAGCATTTCACACTTCAAAATACCAATAAAAAAAAGAAACCACTGCTTGTTCGTTGCCAGGTGGAAATAAAGCGGAACGAGCAAGTGCATTGTGGTTACACTATCTGATGCAATCGCACGACTGGTTCACATAGACCTGTTGCATAACTATCGTAGTCGTAAGGTCGTAAACTAGTCGTAAAAGTTTGGCTTGTTCAAACTTTCCCGATTTGATCTTACGACCTTACGATTGTTGTAACACATCGTAGTGAATCGTAAGCTGATTACGATTGTGGTTCACATAGACTTGTTGCTGCGATCTTACGACCAGTCGCCGTCTTTTCTACGACTGTTACGACTCTATGGGAACCAGCCTTAAACAAGAATAAACGGCATTTAATTCAGCTAGTACAACAAAACTCATAAGCAATAGTGACTGTTTGTGAATGACTATCTGCTAGAAAATTGAGAACTAACAATTTGAAACCGGAGTGGCCAAACAATCAAGAGTTTGTAACATATATATATGATAATATTTTGGTACAGGAGATGATAGTCTGACACACCTATTGCAATGATACTCAACTTTCATTCCCTCAAACATAAATTTATTGACAATTTGGTTTTCCAGAATGAAAATTGAACTCAGCAAAATTTTTAAATCCTCCACTTTTTCATAGAAAACCGCTTAGGTCTTTTAAACAATGTTCTAAAAAACTTAGTCAACAACAAACCGAATGCATTCAAAAGTTCTTCTTTACAATAATTTAGTTTTTTGACTGCATGAGCACATATCTCTTCCATGTCTGGTTTTATTAAAAAAGACTGAAAGTATTGGAAATTGTCTCGCATTGCGCATTTCCATTATACAAAAGAAGCTGGGACCAAAGTGATGCTTTGTTTTTGTTCATAAGTTATTATCCTCAGTAGTTTACCTTTTCCAAGTATGCGTTGTTTTCCTCACAGGTTGTCTTTTGTCACTTGGCAAGTATCGTTGCTTTTAGAATGTCTACAAAAAGGAGAGTTTTGGACTGCAAGACAACATAGGCCAAGTTTGTTTCGAATATAATATGTAATTCACAGTGTTGCAGACAATTCACAAAAATGTCATGAGACACATTTTATACATGGAAAGTTGCTAGATATTTTCCAGTTTTCAGGGTGTAAACAAACGTAATACAAAATAGACAACATGATTGCAAACAATAGTGGGAAAATTTGTTTCAGATACATTTCTCGGAGGCAACCAATCTACAGGAGAATTTTGTCAAAAAAAGTATATGACCACTATTTCAGCTCTAACCACTAGTTTATACGAGAATTTGTGAGCAAAAATGATGACATACAAAGAAAATTACTGCTCTTACAATTGTTACAAAAGCATTGCACAATAAAGTGAAACTATCTGCAGTGCTAGAAGTGACCAAAACTGGACCGGACAATGTTTCTTCTGGTTTCTCTAGCAATGTTTAGTTGCGACTTTTAACATGCAATTGCCGCAAGATGACTTTTCAATATTTGCAACTAACCTGTCTTTAGTTGACTGTACACCTTCTGTTTACCTGAAGATAGCTTTATAGTCCCTTCAAACTCAGCTTTATTTATGATCAAGTAAAATATCATGTAAATGGTTACTTTTCCACATTCTAGCAATAATATGGTTGAGCCATTTCACTTAACACAAATCGCAGCAAGATGTGGCAGCCAAGTTTACTGCAATGCCACTAACAACTAACTAAAACTCTCAGCCACAACTACTTCATTGTTTAGTAGCTGTGGCTGGTAAGCGCTATAAATGTTTTGTTCTCAGCTCCAGGCTTAGGGCTCGTTATGTAATTCCCTAGCTTTAAGTGTGAGTCATTATATCCCACTACAGTCAACAGAATGGAAACTCATATATTTCATCCTTATCAACATATTTGGAAATTTTCTGGCTGAGGTGGCTAGTTAACTGTGTTTAATTAAGTGATTTGAAATTTTTCAACATAATGAATAACTAAAACCACCTTATAGAAGCTAATCAAATGACTCATTTCTTTCGTGCTCCATGGAATAGAAAACTTGTCATTATAAGACTTCATGGCTTGAAAAACAAAAACTCGATGTATGGAATATAACATTTTTCTGTTGTTATAAAAAAAATTAAATATAAGCCCGGTAACCAATGTATCTAATGAGTCAGTAAAGTGTATTCAGAATCCCAAATGGTCGGTATTATCACATTCCGGTAATGCCGGAGAGAAACTTTGAGTCCCGAGTATTTTTGTGCTAAAGTCTGCAAAGCAAAGTATCTTATTTTGTGAAGGGATATTATATTTTACATTGCTTTATTCATGCATCAGCATTTCAATAATATGCTTGCTGTTACTTATTGAAACTGAAATAAAAAAGTGAACAAGTACTGACCTACTGACCGCACCTGCCTGTGAGTATCCTGACAGTTCAAATTATTGTATTTGTTCAACACAAAGAATGTTGTGGAATATTACATAACCGTTTTGTACCCTTGCTATGCTATAGGGAGTGAAGTAAGCAAATAATCCATCCACCAATGCCAAGGATGCAATTGTCGCATTTTGCTGCACTGTTGAAATAGTCTTGCCACTTTTAAGTTTTAAGTGAATTCCATTGTTACATTTTCAAAAACTAAGAGTTAGATATTGCCCAAACCATTATCTACACTCAAAATTGTGCCTTTTAAACATTAAAATCAGAATGCATGTCAATAATAACTTGGTTTATGGGAAAAAACGTAATTAAGCGGAAAACATGGACAATACAGTAGTGACTTCAGCAATCATTTGTTGCTATGTGAACGAGGGAACCAAAGTAAACATGGTTTGAACCGGGTTGCTATGCACTACTTCCCCACTGTGCGCAGGCAAGAGTTACATAATGCTTTACAATAAGCTAACCACAAAGCAGTTTCATATGTGGCAAAGGTTGACAAAGGATGCCAAGCAAGCTTCTGAACTCATTTTCTTCTCCAACTGCTGTCTGGCTTGCAAGTAGATGAAATCTCCATTGCACATTAGCAAAAAATATTTTATGTACCAATATCTTCTGTTGCCCACTGCAAAACAGAAAAAAGTTTTTCAATGTTAATAGCTTGATTTTAAATAATCTAGCTTGAAACCAGCTTCATGCAAAGTATATGAACAGAGCAGAGAGTTAGTAGAGATGAAGTACCACAATATTGTGGTGCTTCATCTCTACTAACTTTGGGCTATGCCCATGTACTTTACATCAAAATAATCTCGCTTTACAGTCAAGCAAATATGCTTGACTATAATACAATATTCTTTTAATTACAATTTATGCTTGTTTGCTATTTCCAGCATGTCAAGAACAAAAAATAACAAAAACCACATACCACAAAGCTAAACTTTTTTTCACATTATGCGAACACCATCTATGTTTGTTATATCTCAGAAACCCAACACTTGTGATTCCACTGGTTTCCTATGGAGGCAATAGCTTACATTCCTAATTTTCCTCTTTGATCATTGTTAACAGTTGTGCTAATCTATTTAGATTTAAAGCCACTTGCCAAAAACTGAATTTAGCGGCAGGTTCTTTCTCAGATACCAATAACAGACCAATAAACGGAATAGACTTCAATAGTCTATATTAAATTTAGCTTACCTAAGCTGTCAGTGAAATTAAAACTGAATTTCTTTCAAAAATACCATGTCCCAAAGCATTCAAAGATACAAATAAGATCCAACATTTTAAGAAAAAAAATAATGATTTTGGTTTGTTTTTGTCTCAAAATCAATGCAGCCTGTAACAAAAACTTTTGGAAGAAAGCAAATACAATGCCTGTTGCAATGTATATTATCAGTCTGAAGCTCTCATAACTTGTCAACACACCGAATATGTACTTGAAATGATGTTTCACATCTGCTAGAACCCATTGGTCAATTATCTATTTAGCACATAAAGGACTTATTGTCGATTATGTAATCCTGCATCTGCTTGAATATACGACACTAAATGTGGTTAGTTAGGTGCATGTAGATGTTTTCGGAGAGTTTAATACTAAAGCAAGAAAACAGAAATTATGCAGTAGCTGTGTCGCCATTTTTTTCATCCAGAGTGTTTGTTTCTGTTAAAAATCATTATTTAACAGCATTTACAGAAATTCAGGAGATTATTAATACCTACTAAGCAGCTTCATTATTTTTACATAAAATAGCTGAGTCGCAAAAACAAACTGATCTGCAAACTAACTTTTTATATTATTCATTGCGATGTGGTGCTGATAAAAGTAATATTTTATTTTGTAACTATTTCAAGTTTTTATTCATAGCTTTTTAATTTTTTGTACTCAGTGTACAAGTAATTGCCTCAGATGAAACGTGGTAGAACTTATCGAACTACATTGTCAGTTTGCAGAACACCTTAATCAACTCTCAAGTTACCTTACACGCTGTGATTTTGATTGGGTTTCAATTTAGCAGCATTCGATTTTGATAAAAAGACAACAGGTAAAAATACGGCTGATAGTTCGGCATTGAAAAAAATTGAAGAAAAGCGTTTCATGAACAATTGTTTTTTTATAATTAAGAGAGTTTAAAGCCTTTTCCAACGAATTGCTTTATTTTAGTACCTGTTTCTGGATTGAATGTTCAGACAGTTTTACAGCACCATCAAATTGCCTCACTTCTGTTCAATCTCTCTCTTATAAACAAATTGAATATGCTCTTATTCCCACTGCTTTGATATGGTTTAAAGTGAGATAGAGATAGATTAATCTTCTTGCTATTACACAACAGATGTTTGTAGTAACTCCTTTTATACCAGCTATGCGATGTGATAGAACTTACAGTACACTGTTCTTTGATTAAATATTACAATGAAAGATTTTCTTTACTTTTGGATAGCACCAATTCGAGCACAAAAAGCTTGCAGAAATATTTACCGAAAGTGCAGAGACTCACTCCCACAAAAAAATTTCTATTCTAACTACCATATGGTCTTCACATGTGATTGGAAAAAATAATATTGAAAAATCAACAGCTCAAGCTAGTTATGCAACAGTATTCGGAGACTCATTAATTGACAGTTTTGAAACATCGAAGCTGGAAATAAGGAAAAAAAATGATGAAAGCTTTATGTCCGTAGTGTCACTTTTGGCACACAAGACAGATGGAAATGCTTATTGAGCAACAAACTCCTAATCTGTTTTTGTTAGGTAATGATAACAGCCTGTGAAACCTAAAAACTTTCGTGGGTTAAGGCCAGATAATTGTTGTAAGTAGAACAAAACTGAAAATTGACAGGTAATCAACGAAGTAATCAAAAGCACCAAAAAACCGTCAATTCAATAACTCTGGGTTAATATCAATGAAATGTTTTTAGTTAAATACAAGGATCAAAATTATTATTCAAAACAAGAAAGCATGTGAGGGTTACCCATCAAGTTATAAAACAGGTCCATTAACCTGAAATGCTTATAATGCCACAAAACAGAGCACCACAGAGCTAAGAAATGCTTGTAGGCCTATACCTTAGGGCTTGTGATTTTTTCTAATTAATTGACGAACAAGACAAGTGCATGGTATCCACAAGTAAAAAGAGAGCTTCTGAATTTTCTACCCAGAAAGCTACTCTCACCTCTCCCTTCTTGCAGTTTATAGATCTAGCGCATTCAAACTATTTTGATTCTTTACCTTGATTGTGACTGCGAAAAAATCTAACAGCTGTAAAACAAACGCTAACCACACTTGGAAAGGTCAATTACAGCAGCACATCGCTCACAAATTGATAACTATTAGATAACTTGCACCCATTTTTGTCAAGAGCCATTTTTGAAATAGGTTTTTGTATCATAATCTAGTTCTAGGTCAAGCTCATAAACTTTACATTGGTTATGTAACTAGCTTAAACTACTGATCAAAAGATTTTTATTTTTAGGCACCACTTTACAAAAGATTACTGCATTTACAAGATTCTAAAGCATCCAACAAAATGACAAGTTGCCAGGGCTAAACCAGTAGTTATCATTTCAGTTAACTTTTCTTCAGTGTAGCTGCAAAAAGTACTAAAACAAAATTTTTTTTAATTAAGGCGATAGATAAAAAACTCCGATCAATAGCGCTGCATTGGTACATACACTAAACTTTGCAAAGTGATTTTCATACCTATATTTGTGCAGTAACTATTTTTTGAAACAGTTTTTTTCTTCATGTTTGTTTGAAAGCAAACAGAGCAACCTTGTTAACTGCACAATGGAAAGTGGGTAATCAGTAAAGTCGTGATAGAGAGGTGCTGCCCCAAATAATGCATTTGGAAACAGTCTATAAAAACTGAAATTAATCGATGTTGAAAAAGAGGGTAGCATAATTGACTTGAAATGTGAAACTTATTGGTTAAGGTTGCTTCTAACAATTTGTTGGCCTAGAAATTTTCCTTGTACAGTAATTCACCCTGATATCTACGATAATTGTTTTATTTTCAAAGGCTTTGCCTAACAATGAAACACCTTCACGCCTGTTCAAAGAGCTTCATAACCAAAGCTACTTTGCTATTGTTTCTGAATACTCTACTAATGAGGTTTATAGTGGGAGATCAGAACGATTACATGATTATATAACACAGACTTTGCAGACACTTATCAGATATTTTCTGTGAGATCTTGATGGCAATGAAAACAAAAAAAAAATCATTTTGTTTGTTTAGCACCATGCTAATATTTCTATTATTGCGCAATATGACTACAAAAAAGTCAATATCAACAGGCTTCAATATACTGCTACCAAATAATTGTTATTCAAGGCCTCACATAAAAAAAAACTTGAATTAAAGATGAAAAAATAAATAACTGCCAGTTCAACTTGATTGTACCATTAAATTTGAAGACTCGTTGCTAAATAGTTTAAACACATTGGAAGTCACCAACATGTCAAACTAGTTGTATATTCCGACACTATACTTTTTATGAGATGGTTTTTACCCATAAAGCATAATGAACTACAGTTTCAGCAAAAAATCAATTGCTTTCATTTCGAGACTATGATGGGAATTTTAAAAAGTTAGAAGAATCAATGATTTTGAGGCTAAAGGTTTAATGCCTCTAAATTTTGATAAAGCTCAAACATTATGAAGTCTTGCTATGGGCCAACTATTTCCAAGAACGTTTGCCATAGAAACATATTTAACTAAAATGAGTATCAAAATTACCAATTGGACATGCAGATGTCATTTTTTTCTCTGTATCTGCAACTCCATGCTTAATTTCAACAACATTGCGTTTCTTGACATTTGAACCAAAGAAAAATCAAATGGCTGGTAAGCAATGCAGGAGTTATCTGCACGCGATCATTCTACCCTTTGGTTTGACAGTGAACTTTCAATGAAGTTGAATGAAGATCAACCAGTTGCTTTAACATGGAGAGTATCAACTGTTTTTGTTTATAAAATACTGTTATTATCCACTGAATAAAAATAGCTTTAAAATAAAGTTGAGAGACTAAAAGTTTCGGCTAATTATGTTGCAATAACCAATTACTGAACATGCAATCAAAAAGTACATGAGCTCTGCAAAAAGAGTTATTTCTGTAAAGCTAGTTATTGCACTTAAACATATGTTGTTCCAGCCAATAGTTTTTACCTCGCTTTGCCTTGTTGACCTAATGATTTCTTCACCTCTAACAAAATAGTGGGCCTAAAATAAATAAAATCTGATACACAGAAGAAACAATTGTATTAATGCCTAATGTAAAAACTTGAATCACATTGCAGAGTTTAACCACTTGGCTGAAGCTACTTACTGGTATAGTTTTTTTTACCATGTTGCAAATTAGAACTTGGTGAATATTTCACTCAGCACATGGTATAGCTCAGCAATTCAGAGAAGTTGTGTCCCCATTACTTTCTCTGTCAAAGTAGGAATTTTTGCTAGCAAATAGATCAGTAAATTTCAGCAATCAAGCTTTGGTGCATACATACGCATTATGTGGTTCCCTGCAACTATCTGATTTTCTCTTGGATACAACACTATTTAAATGATGGAAAATATGGTAAACAAAACTGTTCAAATCTCACACAAACTTTTGTTTGCAAAACAATAGCCTGATATAAAGTGATCATTGTCTAGTTTTAATGTAGACAAAAAAGGTTCTTTTGTTCAGGAATTCATCAACGCTTGACCTTAGTCAAAAAGTTATTCAAGATTTTGAAAAAAAAAACATTCACAAAAAATGTTCAGCAATAGGAGCATAAGCCTTTCGCTACCCTGAAACATAATCACAAGTTCGCCAGAAAATTCTTTTGAGGTAACTGACAAGTAACAACCTCTGTGTGTTCAGTACTTTTAGTATTGTGTCACAAAGTAGCATAAAAAGTTCATCAAAAAAACATGGTCAGAAACAACTTTACTCCATAAAAATAAACAAATGCTTTATACTACAATTTTATCCAAAAATTTGTCCTACAAGGAGCCTCACAACCATTTTACAATGTTCTGGGGTACTATTAGGGCAAACATTATTTCAACTTTCCACAAGCGTTTGAAAATAATGTTGGATGAAAAACGTTCGCAGTACATTTTTAAGAGCATTACTGTAGTATTTTCGAGCGATGTTAAATAATCATTGAAACAGGCGTCTGCTAAACATTACATAGTAACATAGTTACAATATTATAAAATGGCATTTGAGCAAACATTACTTCAACATTCTATAAATGTTTGAAAACAATGTTGGCTGAAAACATTCCCAGAACATTTTCAAAAACATTATTGTAATGTTTTCCAATGATGTTGAATAAAGGTTGAAAACAAATGTTTGCTAAACATTACATAGGAACATAGTAATAATGTTCTGAAATAAAGTTCACGCAAATGTTATTTGAACATTCTATAAATTTTTTAAAACAATATTGGCTGAAAACGATTCCAGAACATTTTTAAAAACATGATTTTAACGTTTTTAAACGATGTTAAATAGCAGTTGAAAACAAACGTTTGCTAAATATTACATCGTAACATAGTTACAATGTTCTGAAATGACACTTGAGCAAACGTTATCTCAACATTGCACAAATGTTTGACAGCAATGTTGGCTGCAAAACCTTCCCGGCACATTAGTAAAAACATTGTTGTAATGTGTTTAAAAAATGTTAAATAAAGGTTGTAAACAAATGTTTGCTAAACATTGACCAATAACATTGTGACAATGTGCTGAAGTAACATTTGGGAAAACATTATTTTAATGTTATAAAAAGGATTAAAAGCAATGTTGGCCGAAAACGATCACAGAATATTGGTGAAAACATTATTGTAATGTTTTTAAACAATATTAAACAAATGTCAAAAACAAACATTTGCTGAACATTACATAGTAACATAGTTACAATGTTTTGAAATGACGTTTGAACGAATGTTATCTCAACATTGCACAAATGTTTGACCGTAATGTTGGCTGCAAAACGTTCCCAGCACATTAGTAGAAACATTGCTGTAATGTTTTTAAAAAATGATAAACAAAGGTTGTAAACAAACGTTTGCTAAACATTAGTCAATAACATTGTCACAATGTGCTGAAGTAACATTTGGGAAAACATTATCTTAATGTTGTAAAAAGGTTTGAAGAACAATGTCGGGTGATAACCTCCCGATAACATTTGCTAAAATGTTAGAACAATGTTCAAAAGTAACATTATTTGAATGTTACATCACGATGTTGAAATAACATCCAAGTGAAACATTCCTGTAACGTTACAAACTAACATTTGCACAAATGTTGTCTGGACATTTTTTAAACGTTTTAAAAGAACATTAGCTTAGTGACATTCTCTAAACATTTTTCCTAATGTTACATAAACATTTTGTCACAATGTTGTTGTAATGTCCGGGCAAACATTTTGAATAACATTTTCTAAACGTCTGAAAAACATTTTCGCAAAACATTTTCCTGAAACGTTATCTCAAAACGTTGCAACAATATTCGGAAAACATTTGTGCCAATGTTTCATAAAGACAATGTTGTGAAATGTCCCCTGGATGTTATTTGCTTGTTGGGCAACTGCTGTTGCATTTTATGAGTTACGCTTTCGAGTGAGAGTGTTGGTATCTAGGTATGCAAGTTATCTAAGTTTTGGAATGCAGTGTAAATCAGTTTGCAAAAACATAAAGAGTTAAAAGCTTTTTCAGAGAAAATTATAACAAAAAAACTTCCCTTCTCCGTGATTTTTGCCTCCCCTCAGCAACGAAAAGAGCACTTCATCCACTTGTGAATGCCTGCCGTCGCTTTGCGCCTTTCACTACATCCTCTTGAAGTATTGCAATATATAATTCTGAATGTTTCACTAATACGTCAACTGGTGTAGAATATGCTTTTTCGAAAAAAAGAAATGGTTACACTCCTTTTTACACGACATTCAAAGTCTTATTTTTAATCTTGTATGCAGCTGTTCCGGCGCCATCGAGTCGGCTAGTTGAAATCATGAACAGCAAACAGGCTTTGGAAAAATTGACTTGTTTTGTGGTACGTATGCTTTAACTTGTAAGAGATTCCATTGGTCAATAAGTGCGCACTTCTTTAATGGACCGTTTGTGTAGAGAATCAAAGTGTATTCCTTATGTTTATTGAAGAACTGGTTATTGTCTTCTCTTTAGAGTAGCAAAGAATTCTTTATGAAGAATGGATATCCGACTTGTAGCGCTTGGTAATCTTGCACGGAGTAGAAGTTTCGGTTTTTGTATTGTACAGATATAGTCATAATATACCAACTTTATTCTTCTCTCCAAGCCAGTATGAGTTTCAGCTTGTTTACTACACTTGACTGCAGATTCTGAAAGGCTAGCTTTATGTATTTCACAGTAAAAACAAACCTAAGTTTGATTGAGATTGGTTATACCAGAAGATTTGAAGATAGATCGGTTAGGCAACTGCGAGTTTCTTCTGCACCTGTTTGTTTCACTGGTTTACCAACAATAAGCCTAAAAAAAATGGTAAAGCGCTATCAGTTATCAAAATCACATAACTGCAGTTGAAGTGAAAAGCAGTAACTTGTTTGTCAATATTTCACAGCTGGTGTCGGAAGGCTCCTAAAAAAAAAACTGAAAACCGATTGTTTACAAAACAAAGAGCAAGTTAGAAAAGTTAGAAACTTTTAAGATAGTTTTAATTCTGTAGGTTTTGGTCGAAACGTACATCTTTTCAAACAATTTCGCCATTCCTACTGACTTGATTGGTCAAGAAGAGTCCACTGCGTATTAAACAACTGCTGCTGCATTTTATGAGTTACGCTTTCGAGTGAGAGTGTTGGTATCTAGGTATGCAAGTTATCTAAGTTTTGGAATGCAGTGTAAATCAGTTTGCAAAAACATAAAGAGTTAAAAGCTTTTTCAGAGAAAATTATAACAAAAAAACTTCCCTTCTCCGTGATTTTTGCCTCCCCTCAGCAACGAAAAGAGCACTTCATCCACTTGTGAATGCCTGCCTTCGCTTTGCACCTTTCACTACATCCTCTTGAAGTATTGCAATATATAATGCTGAATGTTTCACTAATACGTCAACCGGTGTAGAATTTGCTTTTTCAAAAAAATGAAATGGTTATACTCGTTTTTACACGACATTCAAAGTCTTATTGTAATCTTGTATGCAGCTGTTCCGGCGCCATCGAGTCGGCTAGTTGAAATCATGAACAGCAAACAGGTTTTGGAAAAATTGACTTGTTTTGTGGTATGTATGCGTTAACTTGTAAGAGATTCCATTGGTCAATAAGTGCGCACTTCTTTAATGGACCGTTTGTGTAGAGAATCAAAGTGTATTCCTTATGTTTATTGAAGAACTGGTTATTTTCTTCTCTTTAGAGTAGCAAAGAATTCTTTATGAAGAATGGATATCCGACTTGTAGCGCTTGGTAATCTTGCACGGAGTAGAAGTTTCGGTTTTTGTATTGTACAGATATAGTCATAATATACCAACTTTACTCTTCTCTCAAAGCCAGTATGAGTTTCAGCTTGTTTACTACACCTGATTGCAGATTCTGAAAGGCTAGCTTTATGTATTTCACAGTAAAAACAAACCTAAGTTTGATTGAGATTGGTTATACCAGAAACTTCGAAGATAGATCGGTAAGGCAACTGCGAGTTTCTTCTGCACCTGTTTTTTTTCACTGGTTTACCAACATTAAGCCTAAAAAACATGGTAAAGCGCTATCAGTTATCAAAATCACGTAACTGCAGTTGAAGTGAAAAGCAGTAACTTGTTTGTCAATATTTCACAGCTGGCGTCGGAAATCTCATAAAAAAAAATTGAAAACAGATTGTTTACAAAACAAAGAGCAAGTTAGAAAGGAAAGAAACTTTTAAGATAGTTTTAATTCTGTAGGTTTTGGTCGAAACGTACATCTTTTCAAAAATTTCGCCATTCCTACTGACCTGATTGGTCAAGAAGAGTCCACTGCGTATTAAACAACTGCTGCTGCATTTTATGAGTTACGCTTTCGAGTGAGAGTGTTGGTATCTAGGTATGCAAGTTATCTAAGTTTTGGAATGCAGTGTAAATCAGTTTGCAAAAACATAAAGAGTTAAAAGCTTTTTCAGAGAAAATTATAACAAAAAAACTTCCCTTCTCGGTGATTTTTGCCTCCCCTCAGCAACGAAAAGAGCACTTCATCCACTTGTGAATACCTGCCTTCGCTTTGCACCTTTCACTACATCCTCTTGAAGTATTTCAATATATAATGCTGATTGTTTCACTAATACGTCAACCGGTGTAGAATATGCTTTTTCAAAAAATGAAATGGTTACACTCGTTTTTACACGACATTCAAAGTCTTATTGTAATCTTGTATGCAGCTGTTCCGGCGCCATCGAGTCGGCTAGTTGAAATCATGAACAGCAAACAGGTTTTGGAAAAATTGACTTGTTTTGTGGTATGTATGCGTTAACTTGTAAGAGATTCCATTGGTCAATAAGTGCGCACTTCTTTAATGGACCGTTTGTGTAGAGAATCAAAGTGTATTCCTTATGTTTATTGAAGAACTGGTTATTTTCTTCTCTTTAGAGTAGCAAAGAATTCTTTATGAAGAATGGATATCCGACTTGTAGCGCTTGGTAATCTTGCACGGAGTAGAAGTTTCGGTTTTTGTATTGTACAGATATAGTCATAATATACCAACTTTACTCTTCTCTCAAAGCCAGTATGAGTTTCAGCTTGTTTACTACACCTGATTGCAGATTCTGAAAGGCTAGCTTTATGTATTTCACAGTAAAAACAAACCTAAGTTTGATTGAGATTGGTTATACCAGAAACTTCGAAGATAGATCGGTAAGGCAACTGCGAGTTTCTTCTGCACCTGTTTTTTTTCACTGGTTTACCAACATTAAGCCTAAAAAACATGGTAAAGCGCTATCAGTTATCAAAATCACGTAACTGCAGTTGAAGTGAAAAGCAGTAACTTGTTTGTCAATATTTCACAGCTGGTGTCGGAAGGCTCCTAAAAAAAAAACTGAAAACCGATTGTTTACAAAACAAAGAGCAAGTTAGAAAAGTTAGAAACTTTTAAGATAGTTTTAATTCTGTAGGTTTTGGTCGAAACGTACATCTTTTCAAACAATTTCGCCATTCCTACTGACTTGATTGGTCAAGAAGAGTCCACTGCGTATTAAACAACTGCTGCTGCATTTTATGAGTTACGCTTTCGAGTGAGAGTGTTGGTATCTAGGTATGCAAGTTATCTAAGTTTTGGAATGCAGTGTAAATCAGTTTGCAAAAACATAAAGAGTTAAAAGCTTTTTCAGAGAAAATTATAACAAAAAAACTTCCCTTCTCCGTGATTTTTGCCTCCCCTCAGCAACGAAAAGAGCACTTCATCCACTTGTGAATGCCTGCCTTCGCTTTGCACCTTTCACTACATCCTCTTGAAGTATTGCAATATATAATGCTGAATGTTTCACTAATACGTCAACCGGTGTAGAATTTGCTTTTTCAAAAAAATGAAATGGTTATACTCGTTTTTACACGACATTCAAAGTCTTATTGTAATCTTGTATGCAGCTGTTCCGGCGCCATCGAGTCGGCTAGTTGAAATCATGAACAGCAAACAGGTTTTGGAAAAATTGACTTGTTTTGTGGTATGTATGCGTTAACTTGTAAGAGATTCCATTGGTCAATAAGTGCGCACTTCTTTAATGGACCGTTTGTGTAGAGAATCAAAGTGTATTCCTTATGTTTATTGAAGAACTGGTTATTTTCTTCTCTTTAGAGTAGCAAAGAATTCTTTATGAAGAATGGATATCCGACTTGTAGCGCTTGGTAATCTTGCACGGAGTAGAAGTTTCGGTTTTTGTATTGTACAGATATAGTCATAATATACCAACTTTACTCTTCTCTCAAAGCCAGTATGAGTTTCAGCTTGTTTACTACACCTGATTGCAGATTCTGAAAGGCTAGCTTTATGTATTTCACAGTAAAAACAAACCTAAGTTTGATTGAGATTGGTTATACCAGAAACTTCGAAGATAGATCGGTAAGGCAACTGCGAGTTTCTTCTGCACCTGTTTTTTTTCACTGGTTTACCAACATTAAGCCTAAAAAACATGGTAAAGCGCTATCAGTTATCAAAATCACGTAACTGCAGTTGAAGTGAAAAGCAGTAACTTGTTTGTCAATATTTCACAGCTGGCGTCGGAAATCTCATAAAAAAAAATTGAAAACAGATTGTTTACAAAACAAAGAGCAAGTTAGAAAGGAAAGAAACTTTTAAGATAGTTTTAATTCTGTAGGTTTTGGTCGAAACGTACATCTTTTCAAACAATTTCGCCATTCCTACTGACTTGATTGGTCAAGAAGAGTCCACTGCGTATTAAACAACTGCTGCTGCATTTTATGAGTTACGCTTTCGAGTGAGAGTGTTGGTATCTAGGTATGCAAGTTATCTAAGTTTTGGAATGCAGTGTAAATCAGTTTGCAAAAACATAAAGAGTTAAAAGCTTTTTCAGAGAAAATTATAACAAAAAAACTTCCCTTCTCCGTGATTTTTGCCTCCCCTCAGCAACGAAAAGAGCACTTCATCCACTTGTGAATGCCTGCCTTCGCTTTGCACCTTTCACTACATCCTCTTGAAGTATTGCAATATATAATGCTGAATGTTTCACTGATACGTCAACCGGTGCAGAATATGCTTTTTCAAAAAAATGAAATGGTTACACTCGTTTTTACACGACATTCAAAGTCTTATTGTAATCTTGTATGCAGCTGTTCCGGCGCCATCGAGTCGGCTAGTTGAAATCATGAACAGCAAACAGGTTTTGGAAAAATTGACTTGTTTTGTGGTATGTATGCGTTAACTTGTAAGAGATTCCATTGGTCAATAAGTGCGCACTTCTTTAATGGACCGTTTGTGTAGAGAATCAAAGTGTATTCCTTATGTTTATTGAAGAACTGGTTATTTTCTTCTCTTTAGAGTAGCAAAGAATTCTTTATGAAGAATGGATATCCGACTTGTAGCGCTTGGTAATCTTGCACGGAGTAGAAGTTTCGGTTTTTGTATTGTACAGATATAGTCATAATATACCAACTTTACTCTTCTCTCAAAGCCAGTATGAGTTTCAGCTTGTTTACTACACCTGATTGCAGATTCTGAAAGGCTAGCTTTATGTATTTCACAGTAAAAACAAACCTAAGTTTGATTGAGATTGGTTATACCAGAAACTTCGAAGATAGATCGGTTAGGCAACTGCGAGTTTCTTCTGCACCTGTTTTTTTTCACTGGTTTACCAACATTAAGCCTAAAAAACATGGTAAAGCGCTATCAGTTATCAAAATCACGTAACTGCAGTTGAAGTGAAAAGCAGTAACTTGTTTGTCAATATTTCACAGCTGGCGTCGGAAATCTCATAAAAAAAAATTGAAAACAGATTGTTTACAAAACAAAGAGCAAGTTAGAAAGGAAAGAAACTTTTAAGATAGTTTTAATTCTGTAGGTTTTGGTCGAAACGTACATCTTTTCAAAAATTTCGCCATTCCTACTGACCTGATTGGTCAAGAAGAGTCCACTGCGTATTAAACAACTGCTGCTGCATTTTATGAGTTACGCTTTCGAGTGAGAGTGTTGGTATCTAGGTATGCAAGTTATCTAAGTTTTGGAATGCAGTGTAAATCAGTTTGCAAAAACATAAAGAGTTAAAAGCTTTTTCAGAGAAAATTATAACAAAAAAACTTCCCTTCTCGGTGATTTTTGCCTCCCCTCAGCAACGAAAAGAGCACTTCATCCACTTGTGAATACCTGCCTTCGCTTTGCACCTTTCACTACATCCTCTTGAAGTATTTCAATATATAATGCTGATTGTTTCACTAATACGTCAACCGGTGTAGAATATGCTTTTTCAAAAAATGAAATGGTTACACTCGTTTTTACACGACATTCAAAGTCTTATTGTAATCTTGTATGCAGCTGTTCCGGCGCCATCGAGTCGGCTAGTTGAAATCATGAACAGCAAACAGGTTTTGGAAAAATTGACTTGTTTTGTGGTATGTATGCGTTAACTTGTAAGAGATTCCATTGGTCAATAAGTGCGCACTTCTTTAATGGACCGTTTGTGTAGAGAATCAAAGTGTATTCCTTATGTTTATTGAAGAACTGGTTATTTTCTTCTCTTTAGAGTAGCAAAGAATTCTTTATGAAGAATGGATATCCGACTTGTAGCGCTTGGTAATCTTGCACGGAGTAGAAGTTTCGGTTTTTGTATTGTACAGATATAGTCATAATATACCAACTTTACTCTTCTCTCAAAGCCAGTATGAGTTTCAGCTTGTTTACTACACCTGATTGCAGATTCTGAAAGGCTAGCTTTATGTATTTCACAGTAAAAACAAACCTAAGTTTGATTGAGATTGGTTATACCAGAAACTTCGAAGATAGATCGGTAAGGCAACTGCGAGTTTCTTCTGCACCTGTTTTTTTTCACTGGTTTACCAACATTAAGCCTAAAAAACATGGTAAAGCGCTATCAGTTATCAAAATCACGTAACTGCAGTTGAAGTGAAAAGCAGTAACTTGTTTGTCAATATTTCACAGCTGGCGTCGGAAATCTCATAAAAAAAAATTGAAAACAGATTGTTTACAAAACAAAGAGCAAGTTAGAAAGGAAAGAAACTTTTAAGATAGTTTTAATTCTGTAGGTTTTGGTCGAAACGTACATCTTTTCAAAAATTTCGCCATTCCTACTGACCTGATTGGTCAAGAAGAGTCCACTGCGTATTAAACAACTGCTGCTGCATTTTATGAGTTACGCTTTCGAGTGAGAGTGTTGGTATCTAGGTATGCAAGTTATCTAAGTTTTGGAATGCAGTGTAAATCAGTTTGCAAAAACATAAAGAGTTAAAAGCTTTTTCAGAGAAAATTATAACAAAAAAACTTCCCTTCTCGGTGATTTTTGCCTCCCCTCAGCAACGAAAAGAGCACTTCATCCACTTGTGAATACCTGCCTTCGCTTTGCACCTTTCACTACATCCTCTTGAAGTATTTCAATATATAATGCTGATTGTTTCACTAATACGTCAACCGGTGTAGAATATGCTTTTTCAAAAAATGAAATGGTTACACTCGTTTTTACACGACATTCAAAGTCTTATTGTAATCTTGTATGCAGCTGTTCCGGCGCCATCGAGTCGGCTAGTTGAAATCATGAACAGCAAACAGGTTTTGGAAAAATTGACTTGTTTTGTGGTATGTATGCGTTAACTTGTAAGAGATTCCATTGGTCAATAAGTGCGCACTTCTTTAATGGACCGTTTGTGTAGAGAATCAAAGTGTATTCCTTATGTTTATTGAAGAACTGGTTATTTTCTTCTCTTTAGAGTAGCAAAGAATTCTTTATGAAGAATGGATATCCGACTTGTAGCGCTTGGTAATCTTGCACGGAGTAGAAGTTTCGGTTTTTGTATTGTACAGATATAGTCATAATATACCAACTTTACTCTTCTCTCAAAGCCAGTATGAGTTTCAGCTTGTTTACTACACCTGATTGCAGATTCTGAAAGGCTAGCTTTATGTATTTCACAGTAAAAACAAACCTAAGTTTGATTGAGATTGGTTATACCAGAAACTTCGAAGATAGATCGGTAAGGCAACTGCGAGTTTCTTCTGCACCTGTTTTTTTTCACTGGTTTACCAACATTAAGCCTAAAAAACATGGTAAAGCGCTATCAGTTATCAAAATCACGTAACTGCAGTTGAAGTGAAAAGCAGTAACTTGTTTGTCAATATTTCACAGCTGGCGTCGGAAATCTCATAAAAAAAAATTGAAAACAGATTGTTTACAAAACAAAGAGCAAGTTAGAAAGGAAAGAAACTTTTAAGATAGTTTTAATTCTGTAGGTTTTGGTCGAAACGTACATCTTTTCAAACAATTTCGCCATTCCTACTGACTTGATTGGTCAAGAAGAGTCCACTGCGTATTAAACAACTGCTGCTGCATTTTATGAGTTACGCTTTCGAGTGAGAGTGTTGGTATCTAGGTATGCAAGTTATCTAAGTTTTGGAATGCAGTGTAAATCAGTTTGCAAAAACATAAAGAGTTAAAAGCTTTTTCAGAGAAAATTATAACAAAAAAACTTCCCTTCTCCGTGATTTTTGCCTCCCCTCAGCAACGAAAAGAGCACTTCATCCACTTGTGAATGCCTGCCTTCGCTTTGCACCTTTCACTACATCCTCTTGAAGTATTGCAATATATAATGCTGAATGTTTCACTAATACGTCAACCGGTGTAGAATTTGCTTTTTCA
>CALYOO010000321.1:0-39917 GCA_945261195.1 Cryptosula pallasiana
TTCTGTCTTGTAGCTAGCTAAAATAATATTTCTATCTATTGGTTTTATAATCTGTCTTGTAGCTAGCTAAAATAATATTTCTATCTATTGGTTTTATAATTAGTTATGCATATCCGCATTTAAATCACATAGGACTGAGAGTGAACCACTAGGGCCAATGTAATATATGTTCAGCACTACTAGAGTACTTCAACTAGTGTTAAATAATTATTTATTGTTTCGTAATATTTTTTCCAGTGCTACTAGTTGAGTACTTCAACAAGTTCTAAATAACTATCTATTATTACACACTTTGATGCAGCGTGTTCACTTGTAGTTGTTGTGGATGTTGTTGGCTCAGATAGTGTTGTTGGAATGGATGCTTTCTGTGTAAAAACAAGAGCCCTTAAACAGATAGAGCTGTGATGATATACCTGAGCTCCAGACAATGCTTTGCAAAGAAAAAAGATGCTTGCACGCAAAAATGACCTTACGATATATATGAAGTTTCTTCGCATGAAAAACTTTTTTCACCCGAAAACGTTGTGTATATATATTATAAAGGGATTTTCAAGCAAATGGTCCCTTTTTTGCATGAAAAAACACATCAAACTCTACCAGGGAAAAAACAATTTTTTTCCAGCGAAAAATTTGTTTTCTTGCAAAAATCTCTTGAAGTTATACATGAAAATTTTTGTGAGAAGATAGATTTTTTTTGCGCAAAAGTCTTCATAAATGTTATAAAAAGATTTTTGCATGAAAACTTCTTTTGTCAGGCGAAAAAACACATTATTCTCTGCCAGGAAAAAACAATGTTTTTTTTTGCGTGAAAAACATCGTTTTAATCCTTAAAAGGGCATCTCTATATCTGTCACAGTATGGTTGGGGAAATCAATTGCTGTAATCATTGTAATACTCTCTTTTCATATTCACTTTCACCAAAGTCGAAAAACCCTCACGCGTGGAAAAAAACATCTTTTTTGCTCGAAAATCTCCATATCTATGATAAATGGATTTTTGCGCAATGTGTTATACGTTACATATGAAGGATTTCGTGCAGAAAAAAATATTTTTGCTTTAATTTTTTCATATATCAATGAGGGTTTTTTTTCACGCAAAAAAACGATATTCTTCGCACAAAATATTTTTCACATCATAAATGAATTTGCACACGAAGACTGTTTGTTTATCTTGTCACCACAGGTCGATTAGTGAAACTTGAACTATTTAAAAAGAATTGCATTTAAATGGAAATCATCCACTCCATCAACAACATTCCAAGAAGCAACATCTACTACAACATCTACTCCTAATGCGATTAAAATTCTCAGCAAGCACTAGGAGGACTCTCAGTATTAAGGTAAATTTTAATAAATGTTTATTTTTTGCCATCGGTGGATAAAAAATCAACTGGTTACATTGTACAATCTCAGATCCAAGTTCTGATTATTCATTCTTAATTGCAGTTGAACAGTTCAAAATCTAAAAAAGATGAGTTTATAACTCCTAGTTGACAAGCTCTCAAGTCTACTAAGTCTTTAACAATGACAAAATTTGTCATCTTTGTCAGAGAAAAACTAATAGATTCCAATTAGTTCATTATTTGTTTCAAACAATTAAACATATTGTTTTATTTGTTTTTATTGTTAAAAACATCACTCTTTAGTTTTTTGATTATTATGGAAGAAATTTCTGAAGCTCGCATTAGCATAAATTTAACAGAAAGCAAAATCAAAATGACCAAATCAATTCCTAAAAGAAATTGCCCTGCTACAAAAGAGTCAACACCAAAAGCGCGAGCTCTCCCTAAAGTGATCATACCTGAAGAACAAGTTAGTGAAGAGCAAGATGGTACGGAAATGCTCTCCAATACAGATAGAGCTCTAAAGATGGTCAAGTCTCTTGGAGGATTGAAAGCAAGTGAATCCCAAAAGATTGGATTGTTCCAAACTCCAACAAACTTGGCTATCCCAATCGTGATGGAGGTTGTTTTTCTCAATGGCAATACTGGTATGTATAGTGATTATTACTTTATTACCTACTATGGTGATTCGGAGGTGAAATGACTTCAGAGGGTAGTTTGCCCGAGTAGAATAATTGAGAACTTAAATGTTTCGAATTATCCATTACCTTGTAATGTCATCTACTTAGATGAGGTGGAAAATCCCAAAAACAAAAATACTAGCTACGATCTCAAACGCGACAGCGAAAAGCGCTTATCCATGAAAGAAGTCCCTGCTGAAGCACAACAATTGAGAATGATGAGTTAGGATGAACTCAAACTCAACTTTGACATTGAATATCCCAGTAATTCCAAAAAGTGTGAGGTTTTTCCTCACGTTGACGTTGTTGAAAAATTCGTACCTAAATTTTCAATGTAGAAAAATCTGTCAAAAATTGCATCCGGTATGTCTTGGAGAAAAATGAAAATAGACATGTAAGCACGCTACTCTTACCAAACAGACAAGTCGAAGATGCTAAAAAATGTGCTCCAGGTGTGATGATTTGCAAATGGAAAAAAAAGAGAGCAAATTCGAAGACATACCACAATGTTGTTTTTCTCTCCTCATCCAGCAGCACTGATTGGAAAAAAAGATGCACTCAAACAAAATACATTAAGGAGATATCAAAATCAAATGCCGAAGTCGATACTGAAAATTTAATGCATGCAGAACTTATCGAGTTTGGAGCGGAATTCATCGTTGATGATAACCCCTAGGCTACTTCTATCAATCGTTGTGAAATTAAATTCACTAGTACAAATACTATACTAACTGTTGGATACTTTACTCCCTTACTCGTACAAACATCTTATGAAAACTCAAACTTTATAATACATATTATCAAAATTTTATCCGTTGAATTTTACCTTTTAGACCAATAAACTATAACAAAACGAGATGCACACTTTTAATCTTTTGTTTTGTATAATACAACTATACAATAATACAGCACTTATAGCTAGACAATACTCTGTGATAAAGCTCTATCAATAACTATGCACTTTTAATCTGACAATCAAACACAATTCAAACCCCACAATATAAACAAACCCTAAACAGTGAATACTGTAATAGAATTGTGCGAGTGACAGTGTGTGGACAGACGAGTCAGAGTTTTCTTACCTATAAGAAGCAGATGAACCAGCCAGAGGAGCCTCAGTTCTTAGCAGCCGAGGAAAGCTAGCCGTAAAAGATCGAAGTAGGAGAAGTCAAGCTAAACTGTTCCGGTAGCCATCTTGTTTCATATAATTCAATATTATTGTTTTAATCTGGCGGAGAAACGCCGGCTTATTTGATTGCATTGTATTATACGTTTGTGTTTTGGTGCTATTGGTGCTTGTAATGCGCCTGTTCGTATCGGCCAAATATATTTTTTCTTATTAGCCAATTGTATCATGCGATTTTCAACTACTCCATTTACATATTTTACAGCATAAATAGAACTGCAGATCGCCCAGTGGGACAGAGCTAATAGTAGTCAAATAGCGAATGCACAAGGGTACGTTAGGGTTATTGTCGTGTATTCTATAAAGTCTGGGCTGGATTTTTAGTAGGATCTAATTATCGTCAGCTATTGTCCACTTCTAAACTTCTCTTGTTCTCAGATTTTGTATCTTCTCGTTCGATACATTATGGTTCATAACATTACAACTCTTCTCATACTGTCATTGCCTTGCCCACAGTATTACATCGTCGATAACACGTTCTTAGAGATTACTATACACTCTTGGACATTATCACGAAAAAGCCTAACACGTTATTGTGAACTATACACGCGCTTGCAATTAATTTGTGAATCTAAAGTGAAACCAGATCTGTGTGAAATTAAACAGGTCTCCGTTATAAGAGAACAGGACGTCTCTGGGCCAATATAGATATAGACTGATCATTACTGTATACATCGGAGTTACTACTACCGGGTTAGTAGTCTTCCATGACAGATTGTTGCCTTGTCACATAGCAGCTACGCTACCATTAACAGCTCAAGTGCACCCGTGTACCCTATTCAGTACGCTCAGCTACCCTCTCACAGGTGTCGGTAAAGGCTATGTTGCAAACAACGCAGCAATCCTTTACATTGGTGGCAGTGATGGGATGTTTTGCAAGCAACGGACAATGTGGGAGAGATAGCCATGCCAAACACATGGTTTAGTCTTTCCCTGTGCCCGAGTAAACAGTGCCTTCCCCTTTTTCACAGCTATCCGGTAGATCACCTCATTACCATCCCACCGATACTGCGCTTCCCTGTATCATACAGAAATCCGGTGGAGCATCCAGCTACCATCCCATGAATTCTGTGTTGCCCCTTCCTCTGATCTGTGGCTGTAACTCCACCAGACAAAGTGTTACTCTCAGGGTGAGTAAGAGAGTGAAGCCCAGACCCCCCGGTCCGAGCTAGAAGCTACAGACAATCACACTCCCTTGTGATGGCTACTCAGAGAGTGAGAAGCACCGAACGGTCTCCTGCAGGTACCTCTGAATCTGAAGCCCTTGATCGGTTGGCTCAAATACTGCAAAAGCGTTCTGCAACCCCGTACTCCTCCCCCGGCTCCCCTTCCTCATTTCAAGCCAACTGAGTATACTGGACACAGTGATGTGAAGTAATTCGTCACCCAGTTTTTGGAAGTGGCAGATGCTAATGGTTGGAATGATCAGACGGCGCTCCTCCATGTTAGAGCTGCCCAGAGTGATGAAGCTGTGGATTATGGCAGGCCTAACAACCTGCAGGCGGTGTATGCAAATCTCGGTGCTCTGTTTGGCTTCACACGCTGTGAAGCCCTTCAGAACCTGGCGCATTTGAAGAAGTTGTGAAAGATTCCCCTGCAAGAGCATGCCAGCGGAGTTGAGAAACTAGTCCGGATTGCTTATCACGACTTGCCTGGAAGACATGTAAAAAAAACGGAGCTAGAGACATTCCTGTCTACCTTGGGACAACCGTTTCTGCAGCGACATCTGCTGGCAGTGAAGAAGTTGTGAGAGCCAGGAATGAGTTCCTTCAGATCAAGACGTTCCCTGATTTTAGGTCAAAGGTCAGAGTAGTGGAAAAAAATGAAGAAGATGATGAGTATTCTGCTGAGGAGTACTATAACCCTCCCATGTCTCGTTGCCATCATTATCAGACGAATGCTAGGGTCTATCAGGAGAGCAGAGAGCATGAGTATGCCGATGTGAGGAGTTTCCCTGTTGTGAATTACTCCACTCCGTCACTGCATTGGACTTCAGCACCTAATGATGGATTGGAAAGTTGGTGGCAAATGTGTTGAGACATGGCGGCTGAATTTAAAAAGATCTGGCAGTGGTCAGAAGTCATGATACAGCCTCCTCCTCCTCCTGCTCAGGCTCCACCTGCAGCATGTTGAACTCTAGGAGACCTGTCCACTCTTTCATTTAACAGTCACCTCCCACAGCACGGTGACCGACCCTCCAGTGCTGGAGCTGTGGACAGGCGGGCCACATCAGTAGCCATTGTACTGTGAAAGCTAAAGCCACTCGCAATCCTAGAACAAGTCCAGTGATGGGAAACGGGATGTGCCTGCAGTAGCTACAACACCGGCTATCTGCGAAAAGACACAAAGGTGGATTAAGCAGATGCAGAGAGTAGAAAAGAAAAACCCCGTGTATGTTACCCTCTCCGACTGGCCAGTCCTGAAGAAGGAACCCCAGATGAAGGAGAAGAGACGAAAAAGTGGAAAAGACGTGGACAGAAGGAGTGGAGAAGCAAGATTTTCCCCCACCTGTCATTCTGTCCCTGTTAGAGATGCCACCTGTGCAGTTGATAGAAGTAACAAAATACTAGTCGGGTGAAGCGCAGAACCGGCAGGCAATAGTCTCGCCAGTATGTGAATATACGGCGCGGCCTGTACCCCCCGGAGATACGCCCATGTCCCCTCCCCCTCAAGCAGCTAAGTTGCAACCTACTCACCTGTCCAGTGCTGAATGGGAAAGGCCGTACAGAGGCAGTTAGTTCCTCCCCGGCAGGATGGAGAACCAGGCAGCCACCCTCCTTGTTGATATAGGGTGTACTAGCAATCTCCTGTCAGAGCCAGTGTTTGAACAGCTCCCCTTGCCAGTGAAGAAGATGCAACAGAAAGTTGATGCCTTTCTTTGGCACGGTCACCGCCACCCTGCAGCTGCAAGATGTGCACACTACGGCAGCATTTGTGGTCAGTCAGTGAGTGAAGATGCCATACTGGACATGCCCTCCCTAACAAGCCATGGTTGCCACCTTCAGTTCAGTGAATGCGTCATAGTTGTGGCTGGCAGCAAAATGCAGTCCACAGACAAAGATGGGACCCCACTGGTTAATCGTGTGGAGAGTTCAAATGTAGAACGGTTTCCTCCTGACATTGAGCTACTGCCACCCTTTAAAAGAATGGAGTCATCTCTCTGTGAAAGTGTGTCTAATTTGGAGCGACCAGACACACAAGACAAGGTCACTCCTCCCAGTTATGTCCGAAAAGTCAGAAGAAGATAGTGAGAGTAGTTTGGCTAGTGAAGAGCCAAACATCCAGCAGCTACCCCCCAGGAGCATGAGATGGCTACACTACCTACACAGACTGAGAGTCTGCCTGACAGTGAGTCAGCAGAGCAAATGTGTGAAAACTAGAGTGCCCCTATGCACAGGGAACACCCATTATGTTGCAAAAGCATAACAGAGAAAAGAGTGGAGATAGAAAGTGCAAGTGAAAAAATAGTTGAGCTACAACCGATCCTCCTGGGCAGGATGCTGATGGGGTATCTTGCAAACAGAGTACCAGTAGAAAGGCCTGACTACAGTGCAGCTGTCTGTAAAGAATTAGCTCTTTGGAAGAAGAACTGACCAAACGTTGGAGCCGTCAATTAGCACCATTAATCCCCTAGTGAAAGTAACTTGCCAAAGCAACTGAGGCCCCACGGGATGAGAGGTCATTGCCTGCTGGATATAGCCACATCCCCGTACTTGGCGTTGAAAGATAGCACACAGACTCCCCATCCTGTTAGCCAAGTTTCAGGCAAGTCCCCCCTCCTCACAAAAGAGTACGGGCGCTCAGTGGATCGTTCTTTTGTTATTTACCCGCCCTTGACCAGTAATGACCAAGGACAGGTCAGTCTCACGTGCGCGGGAATCGCTATTGCTTTGACAGTGTTTACAGTGTCAGGACTACTTTTCGATACTCTAACTGAATTTGAATTTGCTATTACTATGGATTGTACTGAGGGATCTTCCAAGGAGCCAAGAGGAAGAGAGTTACAATTAAAGTTGAAAAGGACTTGCTGATGGAAATCACTGGTCATGTTGAGTTGCCACCAGCAGCAGTGTTACTTCCACCTCAGATACCAGTTCATCCTCGGCCACAGCCAACTGTTGTCTTTACAGGAAAACTTAGTACAGCAGTCACAAAGGATGAAAAGAGGAGAGAAATTTCTCTTTTGGGAGTGACCAGGCAAAATGCTTTGATGAAGAACTGGATCAATGAGTATGGCACTGCTCGTGACCCCTTAGCCCTTGATTACTCATCCCCCCCCCCGTGCAGTCGACAGATCTTCTTCACTCCAGTTTGTACCCCCTTCCACCCTCATGCCTACTAACCCGGCTATTTCGACCGCCAGTGTAACATACCCCATTCCCCCCCTTCTGAGGTACCCCCATCACTTATTGTGTTGATGGTATGTCTTCTCCGGTGTGGGATCCTCTTCCCTCTGCCCACGCTAGAACGGAGCCCAGTGCCAGTATGGTGAATGTGACAGCTAAGTTAACTATTGACACAACGATGCCCTATGCTGTTACGTGAGAGCGGATGCAGAGTTTGGGAAAGGTACGACCGTCGAAGAGGAGAGGAGCTCGTGACTGGGTTTCCTCGGTGAAACAAACTCCTTACAGGCACCCCCTCCTCTGAGCCGGCACCTTTGCCCCTTGAAGTATGTGCAGTGGACACCCGGTCTTTTACTCCCATGGAAGGCTTGACACTTTTTAGATGGACTGTACCTGTAGCGTCTACCACCGTTACTCCTGTCGTGCCTGTAGAGAAAGAAGAGACAGTTCTTTCCAAGTCTACCTCCGTGTTACAGCTTGTAGATGTGGCTGCTCCCCAACCTGTATCCCGACTGTGACGGAGGAAGTAGTAGTTCCCCATACCACCGGCAAGAACCCAACAATTGCCTGACGTTTTCTTCACTGGATAGCCCCTTCCACTGAAGCTGCAATCCAGAGACAACTGAAGAAATTGAGGAAAAGTAATTTCCCCCTGTGCCGGTGGCAAGCCAAGAACATGAGGCAGCTATCTGTTAATTTACATCAACACTATGTAAGTACTTTTGCAAGTGCCAGTATAGCAGCCGCAGCTGTGACAACGTGTTTGGCCACCAGAAAAAATGATGAGGTACTGAAGATCCTGACCACTACCAAAGGATCGGTTATATCTACCCTGTTGATGGCAAGAGCTATCCAGCGTTTTGCTTTTACCAGAAATGGCAAGCACCCCCTGCGTTTGGTCGGTGTCAACCCACACAGACTAACAAAGTACCGTCCCAAGTGGCTTCTTCCTTTTCCCCGCCGTGGTTCCACCACAGCAAGGTTCTTCCTCTTTTGTCCCAAGTGGAGTTACGCCGGATGATGGACATTCCTCTTGCAGGCTACCGTATCCCTAAGAAGAAGCCCTGCACCATAATGGCCCAAAAGCTGTGAGCGGGACTAGTGGCATTCCTCCTCCCCCCCCCGCCTCTGCTACCCCGGCAGCGAACAGGGTACTGGCATCCCCTGTCCCAGCCACAGAACCTTTGATCCTCGCAGTCAATCTGCCATTCCAGCTCATCGAAGACAGGGCAGAGTGTGTGCCAGTATTGAGCACGGTGCTACTGAGTTGAAAGCTCTTCTCCATGAGCTTCATATGAAAGTGATGAGGCTGAGGCCGAGGTGGCTAAAGCCCAGTCGAAGGCTGAACTCTTAAAGAGAGATTTCTCTGGTCACAAAGACTTTGCACAGATATTGAGAGGTCAGATGTTCTAAAGACGGATGCCTTCCCCCTCTTCCTTTTGTTGAGCCACTTGGAGTGTGTGCCTTAAACCCTTCTTCATTTGCACGGATAGGTAAACTTTTTTACCCGGTAATAGGTTCTTTCCTTCACTCCCTCTGCTGGTTGTGCAGATAGTGGTATTTAAATACACGAGGATTTGTGTCATTTGTCGTACAGCCCACATGATCTCTCTTCCTCGCCAGTGCACATGGTCTTGTGCCACGGGTCACACGGTTGTGCATACCTCTCTCTTGGACTGCAGGGTTCCGCATGTCCATGGTGTTTCGAGGCTCTTCCGTTTACTCTCTTGTAGACGCCCTTTGTATATACTCCCCGTATCTTAACCACTGTGTATACTTTCCGGCCCCTCAGCCACCCAAAGCCACTCTCTGATGATTAACTATCTGTACTGGAGTACAATAGTTGGAGTGGCCTATGTAATAAAATTGCGCAAGTGACAATGTGTGGACAAACAAGCCAGAAATTTCTTACCTATAAGAAGCGGATGAACCAGCCAGAGGAGCCTCAGTTCTTACCAGCCAAGAAAAACTAGCCGTAAAAGATCGAGCTAGGATCATGCCAAACCATTCAAGTAGCCATCTTGTTTCATTTAATTAAATATTATTGTTTGAATCTGGTGGAGAAAAGCCCGCTCATTTGATTGCAAAGAATAATATATTTTTGCGTTATTGCGCTATTGTATATAGCTAGTAATGTGCCTGTTTGTATCCACCGATCACATTATGTTTATATTAGCCAATTATACATTGTGATTTTCAACTACTTTATTGACATGTTTTACTCCATAAATAGAAGGGCAGGTCGCCCAGTGAGTCAGAGTTAGTAGTAGTCCTGTAATGAATGCACCAGGGTACGTTAGGGTTAAAGTCGTGTATTCTTCTATAGTTTGGACTGGATTTTAGTGGGATATAATGACCGTCAGCTATTGCTCACTTCGAAACTTCCCTCTTTGTCATGTTTTGTATCTTCTGGTTCAATACATTAGTGTTGATAACACTACAACTCTTCTCATACAGTCAATGCCTTCCCTACAGTATTACATTGTCAAAAACACGTTCTTAGAGATTACTATACACTCTTGGACATTATCACGAAAATGCCTAACACATTATTGTGAACTGTACTTGCCGCTTGCAATTATTTTGTGAATCTAAGGTGAAACCGGATCTGCGTGTCATTAAACAGATATCCGTTATAAGAAACAGGAAGTCTCCGGATCAATGTAGATATAGACTGATCATTACGGTATACATCGGAGTTACTACTACCAGGTTAGTGGTCTTGTATGATGAATTGTTGCCTTGTCACTAAGCAGCTACGCTACCATTAACAGCTCTAGTGCACCCATGTGCTCGATTCAGTACACTGAGCTATCCTCTCACAGGTGCTGGTAAAGAATCTGTTGCAAACCATGCATAAGTCATTTACAGTACTTGGCAAACATCCATAATTATACCACCTGGTGCACATAAAAAGGTACGCAACAGGTTCTCATTGTAACTGGGGCCGACTAAACGTACACTTGGACCAAGGAAAACCTTATCCTCAAACTCCATGCAGATATCTACTCCTACGTTACTATTGCTCAGTAAATTCAGTTATCTACCCGCTTTTGAACAAAATCCACTTTTTTAAACTATTACTAAAATTTGGCTATACGCGATATGATAACACATTTACTCTCATGTGAATCATTATCTTTGATTTAAGGAAAACTAATAATCGTTCAATTACACTTGCTTAAACTAGATTTATTGTTTTTTGTGTTTAAAGTCCAGTAGTGAACCTGATATATCAACTAGCAAAATAAAAAGTATCCCAATAAACAGAAACCCAATGGCAAAACTGGAAAGAGAACCAAATTCTGACTAGAAAGAGCGAAATTTGAAGCAAACTTATCCAAAACATGAGTTAGAACACTGAAAGAACAATCTAGCACTCACTGTACAGAATAGCAAAACTTTCAAAGTTTCGTTTCAGAAAAGAAAGTATTAATTTTGTTATTAGCAAGGTTAGAGCCCTTAGTGTTATACTTATGAACTAAGAGCATTCATAGCTACATTTTGATATAAAGAACAATACCAATAAATAATTCTACCTTCATAAAAATTAAAAAAATGATTCTTTATTATCATCGCGAAGTAAGTAATTTACAGCTTACTAACCTCCAATTCAACAATCAGAAAGCTAAAACAAGCCAGGGTGATAATAAAACAAATAAATAAGAAGATAAAAATAATGTGCTAGCTCTTTACTAGAAAAAAACTGCCAATCTTTATGAAAAAATTGTTAAGAATGAGTACAGGAAGTGGGAGGGTCAAGGAGATTTAGAACTTTATCTGTTTATAATGTCACAGAGTTCTCAAAGAAAAACCAAATAACAGGCAAGACTTTGTTATATAGGATGATATGCGAACTGTTGAAATCAGTTCACACAAACGCGAGCAATCCTTTTCAAAAACTTGACAGTTTTTAAAAGAGCAACGGTCAATATTAAAAAGTTAGGCACATAACTCCATCATGTGCAGTTATGGATACCAAGAAGCAAAAGGCTTTAAAGATTTTTCAGGACTAATTAAACTTCATTTAGGTTTCAGCAGAAAAGTAAATGAGCCAGCAGACTTGCATATATGCGAGCTAGCCTGATCGGGCAATGCAAACGAACCAAAATAGCAGCCTTTGTCGTGTATTAGTTTTTGGAAGATCAGTGTCATGAAGTTGAACAAAGCTTAAAGCATAAAAGTTTTCTTCATAAGAAAGCTAAACTAACTGTACACTCACTAGTGGAATAATCACTGCAATTCATTTTTTCACAAGTTTGTCCACAATCAACATCCCAAAAGTCAAAGAACAGCCATTGATAATTGTGATGGTGTAAGAACAATTTTAGTTCCAGCAATCCAACTTCTAATTCTTGTATTGTCATCAGTCCAATGGGCGCTGGAGCTGCAATGCAAACAAAACATCAGAAACCAAATTGTTTAAAGCTTTTACTTTTGATCATTTCTCAAAGGATCAAATCAACAGAGTTGTTTAACTATCTATAAGTGGTGCAATGGGAGCCGATCTACAAAGCTATTGTGAAAATCTTTTGAGGTTTATTTCACAGCTCTGATATTGTTTATTTTCTCCTACTTATTTTGAGGTTCATGCCACGGATCTTATCCCCAGTCAAGCCAACCATTGACACATGAGTGTTTCTTGAGATGTTTTTAATCATTGGCTTCTGGCATATGGTTTCTACATTATTTCTCGGTCAGTTGTTTAAACCTACTCCCCCTCTTTAGGTTTGTAATTTGCAGTGCATTTCAGAGCTGTTAAACTGGTGCTATTGTAGTAGATTTTGGGAACGTAAAGTCACTAACTAAAGTGGGTAGCAATCTGGCGGGTACACTGCCACCAGTTGTCTTTGTTCTGGATACAGCAACAGGTCGGTACTACACCAAAAGAAGTGTGGAGGAGTACACTTAAGTCTACGACTAGTAAAGAGCCCTCCGCTCAGACGCATGACTCAGTGCCTTTGAGTAAATATGCATTTATTCCATCAGCATGCAAGTAAGTAAAATCCAAATACAAACTGTTTTGTTATGACAAAAGTTATGCATTTTATAGGCAGTTCACAGGAAGTAACAGGAAGTAATATGAGTAATCAACCAACAACATGGGAGTAATACATAATGCACGAATAATCATTTAGATATAAATAGTGAGCGAATCGAATAGGTTATATATGGCTTAATGGATATGACACCCAAAAGTAGCAGGCTGAGTTAAAAGTCAGTGTACCAATCACAGTCTTGTCCACTTCCTGTTGTTGGTCTTTGGTCTTTCTTAGCCTTTGCTCTTTGTCTTTCATCAGCTTCACGGGTGGTTAGCTTCTGGATATTGCCATCTTCAATAAGGCTACTTTCTACCTCTTAGTCTACGCTAATTCACATCCTGCCAGCCCTACATGATGCATACAGGGTCGGTACTGACTCATACAGGGTCGGTACTGACTCATGCGCGAAGCTGGTCAGTCGGTATTGACAATTACAGTCATTCTGGTCATCCAATGGCTATAGTAATGACACCCAAAAGTGTGTACAGCATGTGTACAGATATTAGTAGCATGAAAATCCACAACAGCATGTGATTTTTTTGGAGCATCATGTTACTTTGAAAAGCGGTTTATACTTTTTTTGTGCAACTTGTACAAATTTTTGGTTGGTGTAATTGTGGTTTCCAATGAAACATATGTTTTGCTTAATTGTCATTATGCGCTGACATCCGCCTTTTTTGTTAGGTTAACTTTGAGATTCATACCTGGGTTCTTATCATGGTTTTGATTAGTTGTAACAATTCATTGTCGACTTTTCGGGTTGAATGCTGTATTTGTAACATATGTCTATTCCGGAGGTTTATTTATGCGGGTGAATATGAATGTATTGTATTTATAATGGTGATGTGAATGTGCATATAAGACAGCATGTTTTCCTCTTCCATCATAGAGCTACCAGAAAGAACATAATGATAATAAAAATTACTGATGTAATAGAACAAAAGAAAACCTTTACATTTCATCATAATGTTAATTTTGCTTTACTATTTTCAACTTGAGATCTTAACTCTTAGAGCTTCAAACACACTTTCCCGTTTGTGATATTTTTACGAACCATAGAAAAAACTGTAGTGAATACAGATACGTTATTCAAACAAAGGTTTTCTGGTATCAGTGCGAAGACATATAAAGCATTCCAGATTTGCAGCATTTTTAACGCTTTCAGTTAGATGAGTGTTTTAGTAGCCTTTGAAATTATCTCTTTACATCACATTCATACAAATGGAAATCATCATCTGTGTCCTCACCAAACTTTTGTTTATGGAGCATCCATTAATGGGAATTCCAAATAGAATTCGTGCTGCAAATTACAAAGCAAATCTTGCAGTTGTGTCTTGTCTCATATTACGGATAAAAAAAATGTACTGATAATAAAGAGAAATGAGGCCACGACAGAAAAACTGTTATTATACTAAAAGGAATTTATGAAAGAGAGAATGGAATTGGAAAGCCAAAATGAGCAAATATCGTAACATGACCAAAATTTGCAAATGCTTGAGAGACAAGTTATTTATAAGTTATTTGCATTTTTCTGCTGCAAAGCAACAGTTAACAAACTTATGAGTTTCGATCTTACAGTTTTGAGTTCACAGATTCACGCTTTTGGAGTTATTTTGTGTTTCAAACTTACATGGTACTTTATATGTTCTACCAGCGGATTCAATGTCTTCTCCCATTTTCATTTGTATTTGATCAACTCAAGTCAGATGCAATTGAATTCAATACTTGATGCTAAGTACATTCTTTGTTATTTCAGGATCAATTTCTCAAATAAAATACCTTCTGAAATAATTGAGTGAGTTTTTTCTCCAAAGTTCGAAGTGCACAACTAGCTATTTAGAAATTTTTTGAATGCCAAACACCTAAAATTAATAACAAACTTATTGGGTTTCTTGTTGCCTATGATCTCTCCAGCACAAACCACATAACTGAAATTGATAATAAATAATAAATATAACCTTTTTGCATCTTGGACACAAGCCATATTTGTCAATGCCAAATACTTGGCACCAATGTGAGCAAACATTTTAATGTAGATTGTAGGAGTTTAATTCTCCTGAGCAAGGTAAATTACATAATTTCTTTGTAAAAATTACACCTTTTAAGTATGGGAGTTTTGCTGTGAATTATTTTCTTCAAGCAGAAACCAAACTAAATTATATAAAAAAAACTTTGCGCAACAAACAACTGTTAATCACGTAAACTATCTAATCATGGAAATATGTTTTCACGCTCCCAAAATCTCCTGCATAACATAGTCAGATTTTTGGACCAATGAATGTTTTCGGCTGTGCAAAATTTCATACATAACATAGTTGGATAATTTTCGACAAAAATATATTATTTTCTGTACAAAACTTTTTACATAATATTAAATTTCCCAGTAATAAGTAGTCAGATTTTTTGTACGAAGAAAACTATTTTCCATGCAAAGTTCCTATACAATATAGACCCGTTTTTCGAGTGACAGGGCATTCAGGATATTGATCATTATTGTGCTTATAGCATTTATAATGTAAAGGAGTCGTATTCTCACACTGAGCAACTTAATCTGTTCAAGTATAATGTAATAATTTATATCTAAAACTCACCTGTGGTTAAAGTTTTCAGTATTTTTATCGGATACTGTGTTAGTTTGAGCATTGGCCTACATTGACCAAGGCTTTAATAATCATCTCTTCAGTAAGAAATCTACTATGAAACGCTTTTAACACGAATTTTGTAGATGAAAGCTTGGTAAAAAACTTAGGATTTCAAGTTGTATTAATGCAACGCATGCTTTAAAGAGCCTACTGGAAAGATTAATTTAAAAAAAAACCAAAGCAATCACCCAATTAAAAAGTCAAGTGTTCCATAAAATAGGGATGTTTTATATTTTTCACACTACTACCAGAAGATATTTATCAAAAAGACATGTGTGATATTATCACAGTTGTTCCTGTGAATATTAAAAATATTGCACACATATAAATTCTTTTGATGCTCGACAGAGTAAAGCTTTAGTTAGTAGTAGTTAGTTGTTAGTAGAACAAAGTTGAAATATGGTAAAAAAACATGCAGTTTTCCTTTTTCCATCACACAAGCTAGTCCCATTACCAGTACATCATTTTGCTTTTTCTGGCAGCTCTGTAATATACGATAGTAGTAATATATGAGCAGATCTCCCTACCAAGTGTTTTTTTGTGGGGTCATTATCTGGGGTTATGCAATGGGTTACGGCGTTGGATGAATTCGCCGAGTTTATATTGTATTTTATTTGAGGGGCATTTGAGTGGCAGTTAAGTGGCATTTAAGTGGCATTTGAGTTTTGATTATTTTTTTACTTAACTTAAACTTATATGGCATATAGATTTTGAATGTATGGCATTTAAGTTTTGATAATTCTATACATAATTCTAACTCATATAGCATTCAAGTTTTGATAATTTTTTACATAATTCAAATTCATATGGTTACTTGAGAGAGAGAAAGGAGAGAGGGGAGAGGGGAGAGGAGAGATGAGAGAGGAGAGAAGAGAGAGGAGAGAGGAGAAAGAGGAGAGAGACTTTTTAGTTTTCTATACATTCATGTATATATGGATAATTATGTACATATTTATGGTTATATTTACATTTACACTGCATAATATACATTTATTACATAATAAGTATATTAAATGCTATAAAATATGTTGGAAAATCACCAAATTAGACCTCTAGATGGTTAAAATCTACAGTATTTGGGAAATACTATGATTATATACATTGATTACATAATAAGTAGGGAAAATCTTCCTATATAATATAGCTAGAGTCAGTAAATACTAAGTAATACAAAGCACTACAACTTGTAATGACAATCAATGCATACATACATACATATGGTATCTTGAGAGAAAGAGAGAGAGGAGAGAGAGAGGAGAGAGATTTTTTTAGTTTTCTATACATTCATGTATATATGGTTAATTATGTACATATTTATGGCTATATTTATATCTACATAGAGAGAGGAGAGAGGAGAGAGGAGATATATCTACATTGAATTTTAGTTATTTACATAATAAGTATATTGAATACTATAAAATATCTTGGAAAATTGTCAAATTAGACCTCTAGATGGTTAAAATTTACAGTTTGATAATTTTTTTACATAATTCGAATTCATATGGTTACTTGAGAGAGGGGAGAGGAGAGATGAGAGAGGAGAGAAGAGAGAGGAGAGAAGAGAGAGGAGAGAGAGGAGAGAGACTTTTTAGTTTTCTATACATTCATGTATATATGGATAATTATGTACATATTTATGGATATATTTACATTTACATTGCATAATATACATTTATTACATAATAAGTATATTAAATGCTATAAAATATGTTGGAAAATCAGCAAATTAGACCTCTAGATGGTTAAAATCTACAGTTACAGTATTTGGGAAATAACTGCAAGAGAGGAGAGAGGAGTATTTGGTAGAGGAGGGAGGAGAGAGGAGAGAGAGGGGGCTTGAGCATAAATATCTTGGAAAATTGTCAAATTAGACCTCTAGATGGTTAAAATTTACAGTATTTGGGAAATAACTACAATAGAAAACATTATGAATGTATGGCATTTAAGTATTACTAGTTTTTTACATAATTTGAACTCATATGGTATCTTGAGAAAAAGGAGACAGGAAAAGAGGAGAGAGGAGGGAAATAATTGCACTCAAATGAAAAAAATAGATGAACCTAGATATTCATCTATTTGTATATATCCACAAGAAAACTAGGGTATTTGGTGAAGTATTCTTTTATTCCATTCAATTTTCATTAATTTTATTTGAATTGAAGTATTATTTACAATGGTTAGAATTTATTAAAATTGCTGCTCAATCCTTTATCCAACACCTACAACAATTCTTAGTAATAGTAGTGTAATGAGACTGAGTAATAATCTACACACACCTTGTTCACTCTGTATGCTGTAGCACATGTTTTTCCTTTAGTTATCTGCAGTTACTTCAATTGGATCTTATCCAGATGTTTTATAGTCTTTGCTGCTGCTGTGTTTTGTCTCAAACAGAAGTCCAAAGTAGGCATTGTGTCTACAAAATACAAAAAAATTGATTGTTACAATTGATTCATTTATTTTCATTGACTTTATCTACATATACATAAAGTAGCGAAGAAACAGTTTGTGTGAGTATGAAACTATCTAGAGCATAAATATTTCTTTTAGTTATATATATTTACACTTATTATGTTTACCATACATGTAATCAGCGTTAATTTTTGATTTTTGTTTAAAAACTATTATTATTTCTGGTAAAAAACTACATTAGTTAAGTTTTAGAATCATATAAATGAAATTTGTGTCAATTTAGCATCTACTGCATTATTTATTTACAATATTACTTTGTAAATATTAGTGAAAGAAATTATGAAATACCTGCGAGTAATTAAGTAATTCAGTAAGGAAATTGATTGGAATCGTAATAATATTTTTCAAATACAACATTGCTTTGCAACGACTATTAATGAAAACGATTATGAAATGTTGATGAGTAACTAAGTAATCTAGTAAGGAAAACTGATCGAAATCACGGTAATATTTGTTAATAGATACTTGCGACAGGTTTTATCAACGAAAAAGTCAAGCGATTTTCAAATGTTTACGAGTAACTAAGCGATTCAGTAGAAAAAACTAACAGAAATCACGCGATATCCGTTTTTGAAATATTTACGATAAACCAAATTGGGACATTGCTGTTATCAACCAAAAGATCAAGCGAGTATCAAATGTTTACGAGTAACTAAGTGATTCAGTTGGCAAAAACCGATTGAGATCATGTGACATCCGTTACAAATATTTACGTCAAGTTAGCAACGGAAAAAACAAAATATTTCTTAGAATATTCGCTATAGCAAGTTACGATAATTTTGTACTCGCTCTAAAGGTAAAGGTTTTCAGTCCATTTTTGGTCAGACCAAAATTTATGCGAGACGTTTTAGGCATTATTTCAGTCAACGTAATGTTACCAGTTCATTTTCACAAGTTTTTATTATTTATTTTAAAAATAAATAATTAGAGCTTTCTACTGGTGTTAAATTATTATTGATTGTTTTTTACCTTATCACCACTTAGAGCCAGATGATTTAATTAACTAAAGACAAATAATTATTTTAGCGTTTCTTACCTTGATGCTCTCCTAGTAGCTGTAGTAGATGATGCTTCTCCGCTTGCTGTTGAAGAACTGGATGCTTTCTATGTGAAAACAGTGGCTCTTAAATAGCTAAAGTTGCACTGATTAAACCCTATGAATCAGCATTTTTTCCAATGCTTTCGGGGGAATAAAAACTGTTTATTCCCGCGAAAGCAACGGTTTCCATTTGCGTGAAAATAAATTATTTATTCCCGCGAAAGCAACGGTTTCTATTCGTGTGAAAATAAATTATTTATTCCCGCGAAAGCAACGGTTTGTATTCGCCTGAAAATAAATTATTTATTCCCGCGAAAGCAACGGTTTGTATTCGCCTGAAAATAAAATGTTTATTCCCGCGAAAGCAACGGTTTCCATTCGTGTGAAAATAAATTATTTATTCCCGCCAAAGCAACGGTTTGTATTCGCCTGAAAATAAATTATTTATTCCCGCGAAAGCAACGGTTTGTATTCGCCTGAAAATAAAATGTTTATTCCCGCGAAAGCAACGGTTTCCATTCGTGTGAAAATAAATTATTTATTCCCGCGAAAGCAACGGTTTGTATTCGCCTGAAAATAAATTATTTATTCCCGCGAAAGCAACGGTTTGTATTTGCCTGAAAATAAAATGTTTATTCCCGCGAAAGCAACGGTTTGTATTCGCCTGAAAATAAATTATTTATTCCCGCGAAAGCAACGGTTTGTATTCGTGTGAAAATAAATTATTTATTCCCGCGAAAGCAACGGTTTGTATTCGCCTGAAAATAAATTATTTATTCCCGCGAAAGCAACGGTTTGTATTTGCCTGAAAATAAAATGTTTATTCCCGCGAAAGCAACTGTTTCTATTCGCGTGAAAATAAATTATTTATTCCCGCGAAAGCAACGGTTTCTATTCGCGTGAAAATAAACTATTTATTCCCGCGAAAGCAACTGTTTCTATTCGCGTGAAAATAATGTATTTATTCCCGCGAAAGCAACGGTTTCCATTCGCGTGAAAATAAACTATTTGTTCCCGCGAAAGCAACTGTTTCTATTCGTGTGAAAATAAATTATTTATTCCCGTGAAAGCAACGGTTTGTATTCGCCTGAAAATAAAATGTTTATTCCCGCGAAAGCAACGGTTTCGATTCGTGTAAAAATAAATTATTTATTCCCGCGAAAGCAACGGTTTGTATTCGCCTGAACATAAAATGTTTATTCCCGCGAAAGCAACGGTTTGTATTCGCCTGAAAATAAATTATTTATTCCCGCGAAAGCAATGGTTTGTATTCGCCTGAAAATAAAATGTTTATTCCCGCGAAAGCAACGGTTTCCATTCGCGTGAAAATAAACTATTTATTCCCGCGAAAGCAACAGTTTCCATTCGTGTGAAAATAAAATATTTATTCCCGCAAAAGCAACGGTTTGTATTCGCCTGAAAATAAATTATTTATTCCCGCGAAAACATTGGTTTGTATTTGTGTGAAAATAAAATTTGTATTCCCGCGAAAGCAACGGTTTCTATTCGCGTGAAAATAAATTATTTATTCCCGCGAAAACACTGTTTTTTATTCACGCGAAAAAACAGTTTATATTCCCGCGAAAGCATTGGAAAAAATGCTGATTCATAGGGTTTTATCAGTGCAACCTTAGCTATTTAAGAGCCACTGTTTTCACACAGAAAGCATCCAGTTCTTCAACAGCAAGCGGAGAAGCATCATCTACTACAGCTACTAGGAGACCATCAAGGTAAGAGATGCTAAAATAATTATTTGTCTTTAGTTAATTAAATCATCTGGCTCTAAGCGGTGATAAGGTAAAAACTAATCAATATCAATAATTATTTAACACTAGTAGAAAGCTCTAATTATTTATTTTTAAATTTTATGCTAGTTTGAGACAAAACGCTGTATATAAAGCCAATGAAAATAAATGAATCAATTGTAACAATCAATTTTTTGTATTTTGTAGACACAATGTGTACTTTGGACTCTTGTTTGAGACGAAATGCATCAGTAGCAAAGACTATAAAACATCTGGTTAAGATCTACCAACAGCACACTTCTCCAACACAGCAAGAATTTCTTTCAAGATCTACCACCTACTTAGATGATACCAAACCAATGAAGACTCAAACTACATGAGTTTTGAAAACCAATGAAGACTCAAACTACATGAATTTTGAAGACAGCATACTTCTCCAACACAGCAAGAATTCCTTTCAAGATCTACCACCTACTTAGATGATACCAAACCAATGAAGACTCAAACTACATGAGTTTTGAAAACCAATGAAGACTCAAACTACATGAATTTTGAAGACAGCATACTTCTCCAACACAGCAAGAATTCCTTTCAAGATCTACCACCTATTTAGATGATACCAAACCAATGAAGACTCAAACTACATGAGTTTTGAAGACAGCATACTTCTCCAACACAGCAAGAATTCCTTTCAAGATCTACCACCTATTTAGATGATGCCAAACCAATGAAGACTCAAACTACATCAATTTTGAAGACAGCACACTTCTCCAACACAGCAAGAATTCCTTTCAAGATCTACCACCTACTTAGATCATATCAAACCAATGAAGACTCAAACTACATGAATTTTGAAGACAGCATACTTCTCCAACACAGCAAGAATTCCTTTCAAGATCTACCACCTACTTAGATGATACCAAACCAATGAAGACTCAAACTACATGAGTTTTGAAAACCAATGAAGACTCAAACTACATGAATTTTGAAGACAGCATACTTCTCCAACACAGCAAGAATTCCTTTCAAGATCTACCCCCTACTTAGATGATACCAAACCAATGAAGACTCAAACTACATGAGTTTTGAAGACAGCATACTTCTCCAACACAACAAGAATTCCTTTCAAGATCTACCACCTACTTAGATGATGCCAAACCAATGAAGACTAAAACTACATCAATTTTGCAGACAGCACACTTCTCCAACACAGCAAGAATTCCTTTCAAGATCTACCACCTACTTAGATCATATCAAACCAATGAAGACTCAAACTACATGAATTTTGAAGACAGCAAACTTCTCCAACACAGCAAGAATTCCTTTCAAGATCTACCACCTACTTAGATCATATCAAACCAATGAAGACTCAAACTACATGAATTTTGAAGACAGCATACTTCTCCAACACAGCAAGAATTCCTTTCAAGATCTACCACCTACTTAGATGAAACCAAACCAATGAAGACTCAAACTACATGAGTTTTGAAAACAGCATACTTCTCCAACACAGCAAGAATTCCTTTCAAGATCTACCACCTACTTAGATGATGCCAAACCAATGAAGACTCAAACTACATCAATTTTGAAGACAGCACACTTCTCCAACACAGCAAGAATTCCTTTCAAGATCTACCACCTACTTAGATCATATCAAACCAATGAAGACTCAAACTACATGAATTTTGAAGACAGCATACTTCTCCAACACAGCAAGAATTCCTTTCAAGATCTACCACCTACTTAGATGATACCAAACCAATGAAGACTCAAACTACATGAGTTTTGAAGACAGCATACTTCTCCAACACAGCAAGAATTCCTTTTAAGATCTACCACCTACTTAGATGATCCCAAACCAATGAAGACTCAAACTACATCAATTTTGAAGACAGCACACTTCTCCAACACAGCAAGAATTCCTTTCAAGATCTACCACCTACTTAGATCATATCAAACCAATGAAGACTCAAACTACATGAATTTTGAAGACAGCATACTTCTCCAACACAGCAAGAATTCCTTTCAAGATCTACCACCTACTTAGATGATACCAAACCAATGAAGACTCAAACTACATGAGTTTTGAAAACCAATGAAGACTCAAACTACATGAATTTTGAAGACAGCATACTTCTCCAACACAGCAAGAATTCCTTTCAAGATCTACCACCTACTTAGATCATATCAAACCAATGAAGACTCAAACTACATGAATTTTGAAGACAGCATACTTCTCCAACACAGCAAGAATTCCTTTCAAGATCTACCACCTACTTAGATGATACCAAACCAATGAAGACTCAAACTACATGAGTTTTGAAGACAGCATACTTCTCCAACACAGCAAAAATTCCTTTCACAAGAATTCCTTTCAAGATCTACCACCTACTTAGATCATATCAAACCAATGAAGACTCAAACTACATGAATTTTGAAGACAGCATACTTCTCCAACACAGCAAGAATTCCTTTCAAGATCTACCACCTACTTAGATGATACCAAACCAATGAAGACTCAAACTACATGAGTTTTGAAGACAGCATACTTCTCCAACACAGCAAAAATTCTTTTCAAGATCTACCACCTACTTAGATGATGGCAAACCAATGAAGACTCAAATAACATGGATTTTGAAGATAAGATGATAGCAAACCAATGAAGACTCAATGTTACACAACATTACTTTCTCTCCTGCTTAGATGATACCAAACCAATGAAGACTCAAACTACATGGATTCTACTTCGATGATGCTGAAAAAGAAAACTGTCCAGAACAAGAGCTCAAGAAGCTAATCTATAACTCAAGGCTATCATATCACTATAGGTGAGTTTTACTAATTTTTACCATAAATTAAACAAAATGCTGAATATATACATTTTACAAGTGAAAAAAGGACTTTTTTGGTGAAATTAGTGTATTTTTTACAACAAAATGCTGAATATATACATTTTTCAGGGAAAAAAAGGACTTTTTTTGGTGTAAATAGTGTATTTTTTTACAACAAAAATGCTGAACATATACATTTTCTAGGTGAAAAAAGGACTTTTTTGATGTAATTAGTGTATTTTTTACAACAAAATGCTGAATATATACATTTTCATGGTAATTGTTTTAGATAGATGAAAGAGAATCAAAAACACTTGGTGAAAATAATGCTCAAGAAAGAACAAGTTGAACAATGTAACTTGGTGAGTTATTTCCCTTTTCTAATAATGTAAACTATCCAATGTAACTAGAACTATAATTCAAATTCATGTAATTATTTTACATTTTCGCTTAATCATTCTATACTAATGCATAACTTTTTTATCTTAGTTCATTACGAAATTAAAAGCACATAGAACAGAAGTCTTCCTTCCTAAGATATAACATCACTACATCAAAGACATCATTGTAAAGGAACAAACTATGCATTAACTGTTACTACTTTGTTATTATTACAAGTTGTAGTGCTTTGTATTACTTAGTATTTACTGACTCTAGCTATATTATATGGGGAGATTTTCCTTACTTATTATGTAATAAATGTATATAATCATATAATGATTCATTTTTAATCAATGTATTAATTCAATTTAGATATATCTCCTCTCTTCTCTCTCTCTATGTAGATATAAATATACCCATAAATATGCACATAATTGACCATATATACATTAATTGCTAGAAAACTAAAAGATTTCTCTCTCCTCTCTCTCTTTCTCTCTCAAGATACCATATGTATGTATGTATGTATGAATGCATTGATTGTCATTACAAGTTGTATTGCTTTGTATAACTTAGTATTTACTGACTCTAGCTATATTATATAGGAAGATTTTCCCTACTTATTATGTAATCAGGTATATAATCATATAATGTTTCATTTTTGATCAAAATATTTATTCAATGTAGATATATCTCCTCTCTCTATGTAGATATAAATATACCCATAAATACGTACATAATTAACCATATATACATGAATGTATAGAAAACTAAAAAATCTCTCTCTCCTCTCTCTCTCCCTCTCTCCTCCCTCTCTCTCCTCTATCTCTTTCTTTCTCTCAAGTATGTATATAGTTATGTAAAAAAATTATCAAAACTTGAATGCCATACATTCAAAATCTATATGTCATATAAGTTCAAATCAAGTAAAAAAATAATCAAAACTCAAATGCCACTTAAATGCCACTCAAATGCCATTCAAATGCCCCTCAAATAAAATACAATATAAACTCGGCGAATTCATTCAACGCCATAACCTATTGCCCCACTCCAAGATCAGATCCACAAAAAAACACTTGGTAGGGAGATCTGCTCATATATTACTACTTACGATGAAAACTCACCGTTGCTAAAGTTTTCAGTATTTTTATCAAATACTGTGTTAGTTTGAGCATTGATCTACATTGACCAAAGCTTTCATAATCATCTCTTCCGTAAGAAATCTACTATGAAACGCTTTCAACATAAATTTTGTAGGTGAAAGCTTGGTGAAGAGATTTCAAGTTGTATTATTGCAATGCATGCTTTAAAGAGCCTACTAGACAGATTAATTTAAAAAAAACCCAAAGCAATCACCCAACTACAAAGTTAAGTGTTCCATAAAATAAGGATGTCTTATATTTTTTACACTATCACCAGAAGATATTTATTAAAAAGACATGTGTGATTTTATCACGGATCTTCCTGTGAATAATAAAAACATTTCACATACATGAATTCTTTTGTTGCTCGACAGAGTAAAGCAGGGAACTTAAAGTTAGTGGAACAAAGTTGAAATATGGTGAAAAAAACATACAGTTTTCCTTTTTCCATCACACAAGCTAGTCCCATTAAGAATACATCAATTTGCTTTTTCTGGTAGCTCTGTTATAAACAATAAAAACAAGCTCTAATATTGTAGTTGATGTATAATACTACCAACAAGACCTCACTGCAGAGGTTATCTCCCAATCTACTTCAACGGAGGAGTATCCCAACTCCACAACCGTAACAGATCCCACGTCTCAAACTCGCAACTCGGTGTTTCAGAGTAACAACCGTAATATATTATGCTACAACCATCCAACGCAGTATAATAATGGCAAAGTACTTTGCTGCTTGGAACAGTCACAAACAGAATGCTGATACAACTACAATGTGTAGAAGCAAAGCTTTGCTTTTTATAGGCAGAACAACAAATATGGGTACGGCAAATCACAGGTAACAAGAAGCATCCGTACAAATTTAATAACAAGATATAAATAATCTGACATAGTGTAACAGTTTTCCCCGCGTATGAGGTCAACTATTACAGGTACATGCAAGAGTGCTATATGATCCGACTTGTCTCAACTTAACGTGGTAGCGTGGCAGTAAAATGACAAGGCTAGGATGATTTATCTATAGCGCTTGGATACAACCAGATGCTGCTAACAAGCAGGCACAACTGTGTTCAGGCAACCGGCCTGACAGATATCACAAGATTTAGGGTAACAATACTTTATTACCACTAACAAAACAAACGATGTCTAATTGTACGCACAAAATTGTATGCTTGGTACAAATACAGAACAAAGAATAATTAGTAACTATAGGCAAGGGTCGAGTGAAAACTCAACATAAAACTGGTCAGAACAGTTCACTTGCTAGTCACGCCTGAGTCCTCTGCTATCTGAGCGTCTTGTCCCAAAGCTGTCTATAAACTCCTCTCTAGAACTAATGAGCTGGGCGGAATGCAAGCGTATTTATACAGGGTCAAAAATCAATTAATAGCATATGCATATGATTGGCTAAATACAATAACCCCAGCGAGGCACAAGACAAAGCAATAGCAAGCTGGCACACTAACAATGAGTCATAACTATAAATAGAAATATGTAAGAGAAGCACTAGAGGCGGGAAATCCTTCCTGAGCTTGGCTTAGGCAAGCAGCAGTTCAGCTGTACTCTGTGGGTATCCAAGCGCAACCATCAGTGGGTAGTCTTTATGTAGTAGAGTAGATATATATAGCACCGGCTGAAGATGAGAGAGCTGCACTGTGCAATACCATTACAATAGGAATGGCTAGAATAAGGTTAAATACTCAAATTGTTCTTTAGCTTCTGGCACTCTGGTGATGGTTAGGCAGCAACCTCAGGCTTCTGCATCTTCTAGCGGAAATTCAGGTACTCAGGCTATAGCCGTTCTTGCCTTCCTGGCCCGGTAGTGATACTGCAGGGCCAGTAGTGACTACTGCAGGGCCAGTAGTGACTACTGCAGGGCCAGTAGTGACTACTGCAGGGCCAGTAGTGATTGCCGCAGGGCCCGTAGTGTTCCTGAATGGGCGGTAATGATTCGATCGGCTTCCCTACAAAGTTTTCTGGCAGTACCAGGCTCAACTCAGGCATGCCTGACACTCTGCAGTTGTCAAGGGGCCTTTCGCAGACATAGTGACCACAAAAATCCATGACAATATATGCACATCCAATCCACTAGTATCAATATATTACAATTATATTTAAAACGCAATTACAAACTTACAGAGTAAAAGTATGTCACAGACACCGCACCCAGTCCAAATTTAATCCTTGAATTGTTACAAACAATCAAAGTTGTGATAAAAACACAGGTATAAATTCAAAGAGGCAGCTTAACAAAAACTGCACTAATCAGCGCACAATAACGAGCAAATCACAACATCTATTTTATGTAAAACCACAATTACATCAACCAAAAACTTTTCAAGATGTACAAAGACATACATATATAAACACAGATTTTCAGGGATACCATCCTGCTCTACAAAAGTACATAGTCCCGGACGATCAGCTCTGACATGCACCCCAAAAAAAACCAATAAGCGAAAAAGGATGAAAAAATATCAAAGATACATGAAGTAACCACATGCTTGGAGTTGGGATAAAAAAATATAAAAAGCTTTTCATGTGTCAACAGTTTTCAAGTTTGGGGATCAGATCCATGGCATAAAACCCCCAAATGACGTATGCATAGCAAACTCATGTCAGAGCTATGGAATGAACTTCAAACAAGTTTCACAATACTTACTGTAGATATGCTCGTATCATACTTTTACTGTAAGAAGATGATTGGCAACTCTGGCTGCTGTTTTTCCCAAGAAACCATTTCCAACAAACTGTTAAGATTGAAAATTAGTTGTTTTCTTGCATTTTGTTTCAGCTAACCGATACAGAGAAACTTTCACATTAATAAATTAATTTCCAAAATACCCTTGCCAAGATAAATACAATAAATGCATTGCCATGTAAACAATCTCAGCCGTTAACTAATAAGTACTTGTAAAAATTAAATTTCAAAGACAGGGAGCGCACTTGATGAATAAAATCAATTAATGTCTGTAGGGTGTGTAGGAATAGGATAGTAGTATGTGAAATGGGTGTTCTGGACCAGTTTTTTCGCCCTTGGATATTTGCCCTTCTCTTAGCAGTATTAAATTTCTAAAAGTTGTATTTTCCAAAAAGTTGCATTTTTTCCAAAGAGTAAACTGTGGAAAAAATGGATAGTATTAATGACGTAACGCTTGGGGGTTTGGTGTATACGGCTGTCATATGACACGGGACTACAGGACAATGTGCTGGTCACGCTTGCTTGTTGTAAAACACCGCTCCTTTATTATATACAACAAATTCTTTAAGTATCAATCGGGGTCAAAAAGTAGGACATTGAGATTGACAGATAGTTAAAGATTTGTATGATAGATTGTATAATAAATGGATAGCATTAATGAGAAGACACTGGAAAGTGTCAGAGGTCTCTATAGAGAGCCTAAACATACCTAGACGGATCTGTCTCAGGTAAGAAATTTATTTGGAGAGGGGAACACGAGTTGGCTACGACAAGATGCCAAGCGAAAGGGAATACGTGGGTATAGCAAGATGAGTAGAGCCGAACTCCAACATCGTATGATGGGCGACAAATCAAATATAATCGGTCGCACCACCACTGGCAGACCGATAATGGTAACAGGGACATTTAAACCCAAACCATCTGATCCGGTAGACAGCGTGAGAAACCTATACGAACCATCAACTGCTTGGATGCGTCAAGACGCTAAGCGACAAAGGTTTGGGAATTATGCAAAACTCACTAAATCCGAGCTTCAAGATATAACTCGAGGAAACCGACGTCTCACGCTATCGGATATGAGTATGAAAGAATTAAACGCGTTGGCTAGAAGTAGAGGTGTGCCATTTAGATATAATATGAGAAAATCTGACTTGGTAGATCGACTACGAGGCGATGCTGATAATACACCACGTGTAGAGATAATACCCACTTTTACTAATAATTTGGTTGACAAATCTACGGTGGAGGTTTCCAGTTATCGGTCTGCGGACGTTGAATTTTTGTGGAATGTAGCCACACCCAATGTGATTAGTAGAATTCAAAACACATTTGGTGGTACTAAAAAGATATGTGTGAGTGCCGAGTGTATATTTGTCCATAAAGAACGCGAGGATTTAACGACTAGATTTTGGGGTAATCCAAGAGGTGGTCCGGTAGAAATTATGCCATCCACTGATTTCGATAAAGTGTTTGAAAGACAGTTATCGCATATAATAGTCAAGATTGATGAGTTTACTCAAAATGGATCTTCATGGAATTTGATGCTTGTGCCAAGGTTTTATCTGGAGATATATCGTTGGGAGCCGCTGAGAGGTGGTACCTATGTGCCAACACCCAAAGCCCTAGCTAGTAAAAAAGCTGTCATCAATGTCGACAACGGCGGCGCTAAGACAATGGCTGAAATGAAAGAGATTGCCATGTCATTGGACATAAAATTTACCAGCAAGACGAAAAAATCTGAACTAGCTGAGGAAATACAAAAGGCAGATCCAGATGTATTGGAAGACAACAAATGCTTTTTGTGGTCTGTACTGTCATGTTTATTTCCAGCATCGGACCATGTAGATCGACTAGCCAACTACAAAAATTTTGAAAACAAGCTGCACACTAAGATGCTTGAGTACCCAGTAAAAATAAATCAGATCCAAAGGTTTGCTGACAAGAACAACCTGCTGGTAAATGTATTCGAATGGAAGGGCGAAAAAAGTCGACTAGAGATTATTCACATGGACAATCGATTGTACAAGGAAGATCTACCGGAAGTGAACCTGCTTTTATACAAAAACCACTACACGTGGATAAAGAGGATGTCGGCCCTGATGTATACTCAGACTGATCACAATACTGGTGGTAAGTTTACGTGTCTCCGATGCCTTCACCACGCTACATGCGAGCGAACTTTTCGAGATCACATTGAAAAGTGTTTGACGGTCCATGATGGTACATGCGTGCCAAAGATGCCAGAGCCGGGAAGTGTGATGGAATTTAAGAATATCAAAAATATGGAAAAAGCACCATATGCCGACTTTGAATCAATCATAGACAAAGAGACCAAGGTACACATAGCGTGCGGGTACGGTGTACACCTTGTAAATGGCTTGGGTGAGTCACTACATTTTGAGACTTATAGAGGTGAAGATTGCATGGAGCGCTTTTTTGAGGAACTAGATGAGGTAGAAGAGTTGGTTGACAGCATCCCAATAGCCAAAATGATCATCACTGTGGAGCAAGAGCGAGAGTTTAAAGCTGCAACTAAGTGTTACATGTGTGGTCTTGAGCCTACACCCAAAGACTGGTTAGTAAAAGACCACGACCATTTGTCAGGATATTATAGAGGACCAGCGCATAAAATTTGCAATCTCAAGCATAGGCAAACAAAAAATATCAAGGTGATTTTTCACAACCTCCGAGGTTATGATTCTCACCTCATTGTGAAAGCCTATGAAGGATTTGTAGATGAGAAAACTGGTCAGTATAAAGGGGGAATAGATGTTATTGCCAACACGGATGAAAAGTACATGTCTATGCGGATGGGTCGCTTTGAGTTTATGGACAGCATGCAGCATCTCAACAGCTCTCTAGCCAAGTTAGTGGAGGGTCTGGATGATTATCCTCACTTGAAACACGAATTTCCCAAACACGCCAACCTACTAGCTCGAAAATGAGTGTATCCGTACGAGCACATGGATTCACATGATAGATTCCAAGAAACGAGGCTACCGAAGCAAAAAGACTTTGCTTCATCCCTCGACAATTATGCGGGTATAAGCAATGCTGACTACAAACACGCTCACAACGTATGGAAAAGACTGGATTGTAAGACCTTGGGAGACTACCATGACCTATACCTCAAGACGGATGTATTGCTTTTGACCGATGTTTTTGAGAGGTACAGAACAACAGCAATGAATGAGTATGGCCTCGATCCGTGTCACTACATCTCCTTGCCATCGCTGTCATGGGATGCATTGCTCAAGATGACAGGGCAGAAGTTGGAGCTCATCACTGACTTGGATATGTATAATTTTGTAGAGAGTGGCATTAGGGGTGGTGTGTCTACTTGCGGGGGTCTGCGCTATGCCAAGGCAAACAATCCGTACATCAAGGGATACGATTCGGAAAAGAAATCAACCTACATCATGTACTTGGATATGAATAACTTGTACGGATGGGCAATGTCACAAAAATTGCCGACCGGTGGGTTCAAATGGATAGAGTGCAAAGATGATATGACATTGGGTGACATTGAGATTGATGACGTTGAAGGGTACGTAGCAGAGGTGGACTTGGAGTATCCGGAAGAGCTGCACGATGAACACAGTGACTACCCACTAGCACCCGAATCCATCAAGCCTGATCATTGGTCAGAGTACATGCATTCTGTGGGAGAACTAAACAAGGCTGGAGAACCATGTTATGCCAAAGTTCCTAAGGTAGTGCCCAATCTTAGAAACAAACAAAAATATGTTGTCCATCATGAGATCTTGAAGTATTACCTAAAGAAGGGACTGCGTGTGACCAAGGTACATCGAGTCCTAAAGTTTAAAGAGGAAGCCTGGATGGAGCCGTATATTCGACTGAACACCGAGCTGAGGAAATTGGCCAGGACAGACTTTGAAAAGGACTTTTTCAAGCTACTGAACAATTCGGTGTTTGGTAAATTGATGCAAAACGTTCGCAACCGGATCGATGTAGAACTAACCATAGACGAGAGTCGAAAGCAGAAGCTTCAAAACCGGTATCGATTTAAATCTACCAAAGAGTTTAATGAGCATCTGACGGCAGTACTCATGAATAAGGTTACAGTGCAACTGAACAAGCCCATATACGTTGGCCAGGCCATTTTGGATCTCTCCGAGAAGCTCATGTACGGGTATTTTTATGATGACATCCGAAAACGGTAACCCGGGGCCCGGTTGATGTACACAGACCACGGAAAGTTTTGTTCTGCTCATCGAGACGGAAGATTTTTACAAGGAGATGCCATTAGACAAGTATGACACCAGTAATTACCCCCGAGGACCACCCGTGCTACAGCGATAGGAATAAAAAGGTGATTGGTTTGCCCAAGGACGAAGGTGGTGGTCAGCCGATATCAGAATTTGTAGCTCTGCGAGCCAAATCATACTGTGTAGAAGGTGTGGGGCTTGGGATGAAAAAGTGCAAGGGAGTTAAAAAGTGTGCTACCAAAAAACTAACTTTTGAAACGTACAAGCAATGTCTGGATACAGGAAATCAAGCTCCAAAGGCGTGGATGACAACGCTCCAATCGAGAAAACACTTGATTCAGACTTAAACTTTTAGCAAGAAGACCCTATCAGCCTTTGATGACAAAAGGTATTACCTAAACTCTAAAAACAGTCTGGCACACGGACATTGTAAAATCAAAGAGTGTAAGTAAATGGCTAAAGAAATACCCAAGCATATATTAGAATTGTTTGATCGTGTAAGCCCTCCAGTCTACGATGAATGGATAGAATCCAATACAGAATATATTAACTACGGTATATACTACAATGGACCAACTCGCAAAATTTGCAAATCTGAGCAACTGTGGATGGATGCGCCAGCTGATCAAAAGTGGTTGTATGAAATGAGTCTCAAATATTTGAGGGTCTGTGCTAAAAAAACGCGGTATCAAGGGATGTAGTAGTAAGAGAAAAGCCGAATTGCGCGAGGTACTTGGCAAAAAAGAATGAGTCATTTTATAGTCCAAAGGCTATAAAATATCTTAGGACATCACAATGTACGCAACACCAGCGGCTATGATACTTCCACCGATCAACGTATTCACAGGGCACATAAGGATTGGAAAGTCCTTTGTATTACATTATTGACTTAGTACCACCCCAAATTGCTAACTAGCGGGGCGTTCCATGTTAAACAGTTTCATAGCCAGAGCATCTTTCTCTTTTTATGCTCCAATGCCCACGCCTATTGCAATCTATATGACTGTAGATGCCCTGCACAATGCGTGCCTTTTGCCACTGGTGTTTATTCACGCATTGTTAAATGGTATTGTATTGAGCGCTTGCACAGGTAATTACACTAGTTATCACTATTAGTTGCACCTCCATGTAGACAGCTAGTAGCATCAGCTAGTAACTAGCAATCATTGCTTGGATGAAGTTCCGTATTAGAGGTACTACAACATTCACACCGCTGTAGCTGGCAACTGCAGTGGTTAAGCTTGCTGAATAGTTTTTTTGACTTGAGGTAAGTAGCTTTGTCTCACACACGCAACTACTTGCTTTCCCTGCCTTAAGTTTATCAATTATATTAAAAATGAACAGTAGTAGTATATATGTTTTGTTTTTTTTGTAGCAGATGTTGTTATTAGAGTTTTTATTACTACTTAATTGTTGTTGGAAAGTAGTAACAAACAATTAATAATGATTCTTGGTAGTTATTCTGTTATCAATTTGCTATCATGCATGTTTATCGTGAAGTCAGTGATCTTTTTTATTGTTAACTAAACAGTAAGCATAAATACACATACAATACATACATACATGCACTTTGAAACGATAGCCATTATTTAATACAAAACTACAACAACCAGTCGTCTCGTTTTGAAAAAAATGTTCTCCTGCATCAATGATTGCAATGATGGAAGCTAACATTGATATAGATAGTGATTGTCCATACAGTTGTTCTGTGTTAGCAATCGTCAGCAGCAAAAGCTCTTCTCACTTTCTCTGAGGCAATTTTCTAAGAACAATACTGACTGCATTCAGCTGGTGAACTTTCTCACTGTTTTCATTGTTTAGAGGGAAGCATTTATGTTTCATGAAATGCCTGGCAGCCTCCTCTTTCTCTTTTTCCAGCAGGTTTTTCTTTATGATTTCCAAATACTTTTTGACGCCTATTCCTGCTGTTTCATACTCTCTTTTTGCCAACCTGCTTGCGTTGTTAGATTTGTAAGCAGCTTTTGATCTGTAAAACCTTTCTAGCACGTCCATAGGAAGTTTATTAATTTGCCAAATGTACCTAATGACATCTAAAATTAAAACAACAATTTGATACAATTGTTTTCTTTTTGTCTCCGTTTACTCCAGGTTTTCATTTAGCTCACTTAGTTTTGATTTTTGAAACTCTAATAAAAAATTAGTTGGAATGGCGACACTTCCAAACATGTCGCCTCACGCCTTACTAACCTGCGGTGCTTTGCTGCAGTTGTTGAGGCATAATGCTTATCATTCTCACCTTGTGTTGATTGCTTTTTGACTGTACTACTGGTCCTCACAGAGCTGCCTGAGCTCACAGCAGTAGGATTAATTTTACCTGTGAAAAAGAAAACAATTTGAAGACAGCACTTAATAGCCACTGCAAGCATTGTAGTGTTAAGTGAATAACAATTACATATCTTTTTTTTGTTTTCTAGAACTGGAAAAGCACTAATGAGCTGACAATGATTATGAAGAGATAAATTACGATAACTCACTTTTTTGACCTTGAGTCAAGTTAGGGACGATGCATACAACAGCACTACAGGAGCTTTGGTCAGCCGCAAAGTTCTTTGAAGTGACTGACTTGTGCTCGGTTTCGAAGATGGATCTAATTGTACTGATGGCTCAGCAGATACCAAAGCCAAAGAGAGAGACTTTCTTGAAGAACTAACCTTTGTAGCAGTTTTATCGCACTCTGAAATGCAGGTGAGAAATAAAAAATATGCAAAATTTGGCGTTCAGACCTTTATCTTTTCTAATGTTACCTTTCAATACTAGCCAAACATACCCGATGATTGATTAGTAATTTTTTCGTTTGTAGCTGGCTTGTTGATAACTGGCTGACCTATTTCAGTCAACAGTGGAATATTCAGTATTGATTTTTGGTGAAGGCAGTCATCCCAGCTCCAAGTGATCATTATTTTTATGTCTTTCTGGCTGTGAGATCTGTAGCACAAGTAATTTTCACTTATTCGCACAATAACTCTTTACATTTAACAGATTGAACGAAACTGTTTTAATTTGATTGTAAATAAGAGACCGAAAATGTGTGCGTATTGGGCCATCAATGTGATTATCAATCTCCGAAGACCCATCTAAGAACTCAATTGCTCCATCATGCACTTTGTACCAAACATTGGGTCCAAGCTCAATGTAATCCGCTATTCTGCTCAAATGTGTCAAAGATGCTGTTTTGTGCTCCTCTAAGAATCTGGCAAACAAGGAAATACAAGTACTTGCACATGACTGCTTTAGATACAAGCTGTTTCATGCCTTGTCAAACTAGTTGAACCATCAACTTTGTTTCAATAAATATTAATATCTTGTCATTCACTTTACTTGTCCACAATTCATTCAAGAATTAGACATGGTTTGAAAGTGTATCCCCTTGTTTCATAATAGACTATTGTATTTGGCTTACTAGTATTGAATCAATCATGCAGCTATTAATGACTGTTGTTAGCGAATATTAATTATCATTTAGCCATTGAGAATTTAGCTATATCTAATTTTACATGGGATCTGGGCAACAAAATTTACCTGTTGCTCAGTGTTGTGTTCTTTCCTAAGAACAAATCATCAGATGCTTTAGAGATTGCAGATTTCAGTTTAGCATTTAAGCTCTCATCCTGATTAATGAAAGCATCCTTGAGGTTGTTGTTTTGCCGGTCAATGGTCACTCTGAATATTGCATTGGAAATAATAGTTTCAGCTTTCCGGTTAGATGTGCGCATAGTGATTTCTCTGTTAAAGTAAACAAATAGTGCTCACAGCTGCCACAAATTGCACTAAAATACTCAATATTAGTGTCAAAAACTGTTAGGCTATTTCTCCAGCTGCACTTGTGAATCATGTGTCATTAAAAAGTATTGATAGGTTGCTGTAAACTACCTGAGTTTGTTGAAGTGCCTCTCTGCATGTTCAGCAACAACAGACCGCCCACTAGCAGCCCTGAGTAACTCAGGCAAATGGACACATATTGAATGCATCGGTAATCCAAACAACGAACGGTGGCTGCAAGATTTGGGTTCTCGAAACAGGTCAATGCACATTATGCCAAATACGAAACTTTGGTTGTAAGCACGTAAAACTGATCTTTGAGACCGTGCGCTGTCTGGAGCATACGCCAACTTTTGTAGTTCAACCAATGACAAAACCACTTTTAACATCTTCTGTGCATCCTCTTTTTCTTGGAATTTGGATAAAAAGTGAGCGGCATTGATAAGGTTTTTCCGACAGTCAGTCCCTTTCATTTTTCTATTTGCAGCTAAAAAATACAGCTGGCCGTCAAGCAGCAAATCAAACATATCCAAACGTTTACTAAGTTTCTTTCATTTAGCGTTAATATCTAGTCTGTTCAAGTCACCTTTTGCTTCAGAGAGAAACTCTTCAATTGCTGTCTTGAAATTTTTGTCTGTAGTGGCATATGGCATCTCATGTAGTACCCTGTTTATAACATTCTTAAAGTCATGTAGTGGTTCTGTCATTGCTATTTCATAGTAAGGTAGGTCAACCTTGTCTGCAGAGCACCACAATGCTGGTGGTCGCCTAATACCTGCAAAAGTTTGCATGTCAATTAATTTTTTGCTAAAACAATGTATCGCCAGTATAATCAAAATAAACACGCCTGTTGCTATGTGACTGAGCTGGCATGATGGGTGAGACATGTTATGAATAAATGAATTGAAGCATAATTAAAATTTGCTGCCACTGACCTTTGAACACTTTGAGGAACATGCGATGTATTTCATCAGCTTTCTCTTTGTAGCTCATTGCCACCCCCACGCCTCATTAGCTCATTAGTTTTGCCTTGGGTCTGCAACAGAAACAAAGTTTACACAGTTAAATTCGCTTGCAAAATGGAGCTCTTGCTGCACACCGTTGTATAAACATTTATCTAAATTTATGTTTGGTAAAAGAAATTGTTAGCATACAAATTATAACATACCTTCATTGATTCCAGTACAGCCACATTCCCTGTTGCTGACCCATTTTCCCACAAGTCAGTAGCTGATAGCAGCTCAAATCTATCATTTAATGAGTAAAATGGCCCAGAGCTGTTAAACATGCTGTCACTACCGAAGTTTTTGTCAGCAACTCCACAGAGACATGGAAATTTCCCTGCAATTTAGAATAAATCGATTAAAAAAATTTGCTCCTTTGCTGATTTCAAAAAGTGCTGTTTTGCTTGTTATGACTGGGTAATCTATTTCAGTTTATAATTTTAGTACCTCCACACTGCTGGCCTCCTTCTAGTTGCCTAGCTGGACTATCACCCGAGAAGTACCTCAGAACATCCTTGTACACCACTCCTTCAACTGCTAACGGCTCATCGAGCTCTTTGATATCTTCTATTCTTGCTGGTACGTAGAGTATCTGGTCCTTGACAGATGATCCTGACCTTGCCAATAAATATATGACGGTGCCTCTACTTTTGATTGGACGCTTGTTTGGGTTTCCTATGTTAAAGAATATTATGATTCAGACAACTACACGTAGGTGCGAGGTGACATTTTTCCAAGTGATTTTTGAATTGTTCCAATTTTAAATATGCACAGCCGTAGCGACATACAAAAATAGGAAATAATAGCTTAAATATACAATTGAAACTGCTTACAGATTTGTTAGTGCTTTGGTACTCCTTGTCAGTCAAGTATACCAATGGGTCATAAAGAAACCATACCATAAACAAGTAATGGCTACTTCCTGCAAGTTTAATGTGGGTTCAATGTTATTTTAGACATAGAAATGTCATAAAAACATAGCGAGACAGTGTAATGTATAGACTACAAATCTATTAATTTTACTCTACCAAACACGCTCAACAGTTTTCATTTATCGCTGGCAAATGATGAGGTCGTACATAGTTTGATATAAGTGGCAACCAGCTCAATGACAATGTACGTTACTTGTTCTTGTTCATTTCAACATACAGATGGGCATTTTTTTAGTGTAATTAGTTTGAGTGCCTGAAATTTACTAACCAGCTATATCTGAGTGATCATGCCAAACAGTCAGATGCCTGGTGGTCATTGCTGATTGAACAACTTTCATGGGGTCTTCATTTTCCATTAAGTAAATTCCTAAAACAGATGGTCACAACATAGTTAAAAACACACTGTAATGTTGGCTGCATTGGTTTTTGCCAGGTACACAGTTGATAAAAAAGTACACGGATGGAAGATGACGCCTACCATTATCTGATGCTATTTGCCTAACTTCTTCCAGATCCATCTTTTCAACATGTCTCTTCCGTAGAAGCCCGCGACTGTGCATTTGGTTCAAGTGATCTTGCCTGATTGACTTTAATGAAAGTTTTCTGCCAGACACTTCATGTTTTGTTTTGATCTGAAGTTACAGGTCACGTTACTGAGAATAAGCTATTAGCCGTTATGAACATGTTCGTGACATATAAAGCAATCTGTGACTTTACCACTAGCAATATTTTGAGCTATATTTTATTTTGTGAGCATTATTGAAATTATTCAGACAATTTATGTAGATATAAGAACTTGCCAGTTCTCCATTCTCTACTCTCATTACAGAGTATTCAATTGGCACAATCGGCTCTCCAATATCAATCAAGCCAGCAGCAATCATATCGTGTTTTTTCTTCTTCAAAACAGCAGATGAATTCCGTCATTTGATGTTCAAATTGAAACCTTTGTAGTTTTTCCATGAGGTTCTAAACTTTTTTTTAGTTTCTACCTTATAACCCATCAACTTTGCCAGTTGCTGTGTAACCTGCAAACATGTTGATTGTACTGATGATGATCAGTATTTTAACTGCAGAGCAAAGCTACCTATCTCCAATGATTACCAAGACAAGCTAATGAATGGAATTTAAACGGCAGATTCAGTGTTGATGTAGCCCTAGCATTTGATGTGCTAACCACGAACCATTACTGTCACACAACACAGAGCGACGTATTTAAGACATATTTAAGCGCAATCTATGTGAATCTTTTTGAATATCCATGATACAAATTTGCAGCTAGCATGTTCCATACATAATGCAGTTAGGCTCACGTTAAGTCAGGACCACATGCACCTACCTGTCCACCATTTCCAGGAGGAAGCTGAGTTTTTCCTCCTCACCAGTTCAATATGCTTGCTTGCATCTGTCCAGTTATGAATTTTGTCCTTTCTGAGTAGGTCTTCCAATTTTACTTGTGACCAGTTGTAATATGTCATTACGTTTCCTGTGTGTGATTTTGATTTCGCTGGGCGAGCAGTGCGATAAGACAATCTGCGCTGACGATCCCACTCTGCTGCAGACTGCTTTGAAGCATACAATGCGTTGAATTCGCCTTCCAGTGAAGTCTCAGCGATTTCATGATTGGCATCTTTCAATATTTGACGTTTCGCACTCTTAGAGATTTTGTCAACAGAATTAATTTTTCTTTTACCAATAAAAGAGTCAAGAAAACGGTCCTGATGCCTAGTTTGGCTAATAATTTTCTGAACAGGTTTTATGACATCTTTAATGAGAGAGTCCACATTTTCAGATGTAAGCTGGTTTGGAGTAATATCTAATATGCTGCTCAGTGTTTTAACCGGTGTTGTAATTTTCACAGTGTGTTTGCTTGATACTGTAGAATTGCCTTTATTTGCACGTTTCAAGAGGTAAACATCCCCGTGCTTCATCAAACACTCTTTGCAGCCACGTAATGTGTGTCTCTTTTGCTCGTCATCAGTCAATTTTTCAAAATTTGATTGCGAAAAATAATTGATGTACACTTTTTGAGAATTTTTCTTGAATGAACTTACATTCACCAGCTCCTTGCGAAACTGTCTCCTTTTCCTAGTCCAATTGCGTAAATTAAAGGAGGCCTCCCACACTTTTTTAAATGATACCATTAAATTCAGCACATGATTTTACCCCTAAGTGCAAATTTTCATCTCTTCAAATGGTATATTTTACTAGATATTGTTCTTTTTTCCTCACCATATAATCAAACTGAAAATGTTAGCTCACTGAAAAAATATGACGTCACAACGAGCGATTAGTCAATTTACATATAAGACAAAGAGAAAGTTAAAGGCTCCTGAACTCAGCCAATAGCAGCAAATATGATTCAAGCTTGAATCAAATTTAACCTAAGATCATAGACTGTCATTCACAGGAGTTGGAATACT
>CALYOO010000322.1:0-39876 GCA_945261195.1 Cryptosula pallasiana
TTTTGCACGGCGTAGTTTGCAACACCAATCTCCCCGGCTAGCATACCAACGCTAGCTGGTTTCATATCTAGAGGTCTATCCTTGAAACCCATCGCCTTTAGTCCCATTCTAGTGGCGATTACTCCCACTGCCATCAGAGCGCCGTTGTACAGCGCGTTACCGATATCTTTTATATTAGCGCTTGCCATTTATTATACTAAAATTTTCTATTTTTTGTTGGAATTTGCCTGTGGTAATTGTGGAAGCTGCGGCTGTGGTTGCTTTTGTGACTGCGGTGCGGGTACAGATATTCTTGTGATCTTAGGATCCTCCCTTTTTATAACCAGGTACACGAATACCGAGAACAAAGCTCCCTCCGAGCACGTACTTCCAAATACCTGATTTTTTTTCTACATCCTTTTTTTACCAGCTGCTGTTTAGGCATCTCTGGTGTTTGAGTTAGTTCATCGCTGAATTTTTCTTCGAGACCCTTACTGAGTGGTTTCGCTTCCACCTCCTGAGTTGTTGCAACTTTCGTCCTCTTCGGGTTCTTGGTTATCTTTGGATCTGACATTTACTGTACCATAATCTATGCTGGTCACAGTAGTAGCCAATATCGACAACGGAGCTAGGTAACCGCCCCAATCATAATATATGGAGGGGAAATAATTTTTAATAGCGACTTCCACAAAAACGTCGTTACCTATTGTTTGTTCAAACTCTTCCTCGTTGGTAAGTGGTGCAAACCTAGCAATTGCCTTTACCCACCCCTTGGCAAAAAACTTGCAAACTTGATCACCCACACCATCCACTATCTCCTGCTCGTGTTTTAGGTATATTTTTTTGACTTGGTCGTCTGACATTTTACTAATGTCTTCCTCCGTATTTACCCGGGCCTTGACCAACCTCTCGCGATACGTACTGACATTACCATCGGACTGTTTCGGGATTGCAATAATCGACTCCATTTTATTATACCTCAAAAAACCTCCGCGTTGTCTAGTAACACTTGAGGATTATTATGCAGCATAGAAAGAAGAAGACCGATCCGGTAAAGTAGAATCTTTGTTCAATCAATTTTTCAATATCAGAAACTCTCCCTTGTCGGTGTTGACAAACAGCATAAATGTATTTACCAACCCTTTTTTTATCTCGTAGTGATGCTCGGAAGGTATAATGTTGTTTTCGCTAGTGAGAGTCTCGAAAGATTTTTTGCACGTATTTTTAGTAATCAGTACCCAGTGTACATTGTCTCTAAAATCTTTGGGAGCCGATACGTATCTCTGCGTTATGAACCAGGTTGTGAGGTTCGAGTGTCGACCACTAAAAGCGATCTTGCTCAGCGACGTTCGATGCTTGTTTAGATCTTTTTCGGCGCTGCAGTCGTCGATTATGATTAGCGAATTTTTACCGGACAGTTTACCTCCCTTGGAGTGTATTTTAATGAGATGATTGAGCGTGTTCTCCAAGTCTCCGTTGGGGTATACATGACATGTTTTTAAAAAAGGGTGTTTGATGTCGTCGTAAGTCTTATTGTCGTGAAATGTCGGGCAGATTATAAACACATGATCAAAGCGTCCCGAGTTATACCTGTCTATAATGTTTAGCACGTGATATGTCTTGCCCGAGTTTGTACGCCCACATAATAGGGCGTTGTGGGGGTGTTTTGGTAGTAAATCGTCCATTTTATTGTTCTATAGTTCCAAGTTCGTTGTTTAAAAAGGATACGGCTTTGTCACTGACCAAAAACACAAAAGCCTTGCAAGCGTCAGAAGCTCCCTTGCTGATTTTGAGCTTGATGTAATCTTTAATCTCTCTGCCCACGCCGCTAGACTCTTCATCGTCGATCGTTCTCAGGTCAATAATCAGACAGTACTTGTCTGTATAAAAAGGTCTCTTGATTCATGTTCGACTTTCCCATCTTTTCGATCTGAAAGTATTTTTTGGCATCCGTGTAAGAGTACACCGGCAGGTAGTCAGATGTAAACAGCTGGTTGGTGGCACCGTCAATGTCCACTTTGACGTTGGTGATGTTTGGAAACTTGTATTCAATACTGGCCTTGTTGTCAGCCTTAAAGAAGACCAAGATGGAACGCAGGCTCTCATAAGTGGCGTTGATGTTTATCTCAAGTCGGACTCTGCAGCCGACACCCTCTTTTGTGGTGTGGGCCTTGTAGTCGTTGAATTAGTGAACGTGATTGGAGTACTTTTGAGAGATGCTGCTGGCGATCGTCGGTTCTTGCACGTAGTCATACTCAAGGCAGATGTTTTTGAGAGTGTACTCTCCGCTCGCCAGTTTGATGTGAAACTCGACGGTGTTGTGTAAGGCCTGAGGAGTAAATGCGGCGTCCGTCAGGAAAGATCCCAAGTAAAAAGAGTACCTCTCTTTGTGTATCGAAGCCAGGACGTCGTCAGCTGGACCAGTTATACCACGTCTCTTTTTCTTTGTAGCCACGGATTGGATGCCTTTGTGAGTCAGCTCCTTCTCGTACTTGTACTTGGATTGCCACAACTCTCGAAAAATTGCCAGGTGCTTATAGTTGTTAATGTCAAACACAGTAGTGCCCTTGATGGTCATCTTGAAACTCTCTACGATAGCCGAAGTCAGGTGATCAGGGATGTCGCTCTCGTCCTTTCCAGAATTTAGTTTGTAGTTATGAGGTTTAGGGAATTCGGGTACAGCACCGTAGTAGGAGCCAATTTTGGCATCTTGACCACCAGCTCATCACCTGGACTGGCATCAGATGGGTTGTGATTAACTCTAGCGTGCACTTTATTCTCTTTGAGACCCTGTCGATATCTAGTCGACTGGGTGTGATTTAGTTCTCCGTTATAAGCCATCTATTATATACTAATAAAATGGAAGTCGAAGGAAAAGATTTTGGTCACGACAATGATAGCGCTACTAATGGTGACATAGATGAGACCAGTTTCATCGAACAAGCTTCGGGAGGGGGTTGACCCTTCCATACAGCAGTCAATCAATGTTCATAATGATCCCATCAGTAATGCCAATAGCATTCTCCTAGAAAGAGGATTGCCCGACATTGACACAATTATTAGTACAAAGGTTACGGGTGAAACAACCGTAGAGTTTAAGAAGTTGCTGGCAGCTACAATAGCGGATAAAGAACCCGCAAATGAAACTGAATTAAACGGCGTGATAAAGCTCGCTGTAGATTATGCTAAGAATGGCGGTGACTATGATAAGTACGTCAAAGAAAACTTTCCTTCTAGAGACGTGATAAACGACATTCAGCAAGCACCCGATACATCCAGTGATACACCTGGTGTCGATCAACACACCCAAAACAAGATTGGTGTAGTTTTATCTCGTCTAGACATATATACAGGGTTTGACCACAGCAAATTTGTTTTCTTGGACAACAATCTGGCTGTCCAAACCAGTGAAGGTAGAAAAAGGTTGACTCAGGTTTCAAATCCAAAATTGTTTTTGCGAGAACCACGTATTCCTAAGGCTGGAGTATCAAAGTCTGTTTGGTATTGATAAAGAAGAGTTTCAACGCAGGCTTGCAAAAAACAACGAGGAAGTAGTCAAACCCGCCGATAGGGATCTTGATGTTGCTCAAAGCCCATTATCTAGTTTTAAAGACTGGCTGTCTTCACAAAGTACAGGAGTAAAAAACACTGTAAGTGGCTTCGTTGATCGACTCAAAATTAGTAGGGCATCAGCAGAGTTCAACTACCGCGATGTGGGAGAAAATTTGGAAATGACAGCACTTGATACGCAAGAGGGTAGATTGCCAGAACGTGAACTGGTGGCTATAGACCAGCGATTTCAAACTCTCGAAGGACAGATTCAAGTAGCAGCATCAAAAGCAGCTGATACGATGGAAAAAATAAGCATCTTGGATGCTAAAGAAGACAAAACGGAAGGTGACCTATTACAGTTGCAACGATTACGTGACGAGCTTGACGGTCACAATGAGGTTTTAAAAAGCCTGAAGGGGGATTATGGAGAAGAGGTTGAAAAGATGCGCAAACAGCGAAATATCATATTGGGTATTGCCGGTGTGACCACAGTGGGGGGTATTTTAGCTGCTATATTTGAGGCCGTCGCAAACGCTCTGGGTTCGGAAGGTGCCAAAGACTTGATTCCGAAATCGACTAGTCCAGCTGACATTGCTGGAAGCGGTATAGGAAAGATTGTCAAGAAGAAATTGGAAGAACTGGCAGCGTATTTTCGCGACATGGCTGTAAATTCCACAGGTGCTACCAAAGCGTTTTGGCATATGATGGAAAACACCGTCGAGTTTCTAGAAGATAACATATGGATAATGATTGCTCCTTTAATAGCACTGGCTATATACGAATATAACAAAAAGTAATTTTATACAAATGGTTGTATAAAATTAAAGTTATTAAATTAATTAAAGTATGCTATAGTACCACCAACACTAGCCAACGTTCCGGCTCCCACGAATATCTTTTCGTATTTTTTCTGCTCATCGCTGGGTGTGTAGTTGAGAGTCGGTTCTCTCAGATTGGGATGTGGCAGTTGTGGGTCTTGCCCGAACAGGTTTTTATAGGTATCAAAAGCCGAGTTGACCGAATACAACTCATTGGTTGCATCTTGTTTTCTAGATATCTGAGTTTGCAGCCAGTCTTGATTTTTGGCTCGTTTCGTGTTGTAGTCAGCTTGCTCCTGACTGAGTTTTTCCATCGCCGCGTTGTGCCGCTGAACCTCGGACTTTGCTCCGTTTTTATCAATCATGGAAAACAAGTAATTGCCTCCCGTGAAAGCCACAGCATTTACTACTGCCCCTGCTACCATCATCGCTATAGTTGCCATTTATTAAGCCTCGTAAACTATGACCAAGTGAGGTGCACTGGTAGACTCAACCTCAATTGGCACCATTCCGGTGACAGACAAATCTACTGAATGCAGCTTGTTGATTGCGAGTCCTTTTTTGTCAGTATGACCACTGATTCATCATTGTAAAACTTTATCGTGAGATTTCTACCCGGTATGTACGGTTTGTAAATCATGATGTCCCTTATACGTGAGTTGGTGGGAAATACTGGGGCAAACACGCAGTTATCCGCTGGCGAGTCTGCGTGTAGTCGTTCTACTTTGATCGTGTGCACTGTTCGATGAAAACTTTTTCTACCAAACATTTATTCTATGATTCGTAATACACTAAAATCTGACGGCACGTGATACCAGACACTTTGCATAAGATTACCCCTCCTCGGTCTATAACTAAATCTATAGAATTGGCTTGGTGTGACGACACATTTCCATATGAAAATACAACTTCATCGATAGTAAACTCGATTCGTCCGTTATCCACATTATCAGGTGAGTAGCATATGATTTCTTGGATCACAGAGTTGCTGGGCAATGAAAACGTAAACAATAACTCTGTCGGCGAAGGCTTGCCAGACACACTCGCTTTTACATTGTGTATCCTTTGTTGACGATGATACGATTTTACTCCAAACATTTATTGTATCGACAATTCAGCCACAAATTCCCCTGGGTAATCATTACCCCTATCATCTTGTATCGTTACTAGCAACTCGTTAATCTCGCCGTTATGCATGCGCTTGCAATTGTTTATCGGCTGGTAATGTACTACATCGCCAACATCCGTATTGTCTACGTGAATCGCTGCCAACAAGTCGCTGCGTTTTCCATTCAAAAAGTTTTTTGATGTGTCAATACCATGGACGTGTATGTACAGACACAGTGGGGTCAGGTACAGATATCCGTTTTTGATCACCTTACTCAACCCGCCATGAATGGTTCCTTTCCCCAATTCCACTTTCAATGTATTTGGCTCGACTGTTATTGCCCTTGGTAGTTTTCGGGTGATATCGTCATACGTATAATACCCCGGAGGGAGTTCAACGAGTGGGTGGCCACGTTCTTGGTAGATGGTTCTCTCTGTCAAATTATACATATTCATGTACAATGACATAGACTTTAGGCTGATAGCGGTTGCGTATACCGGAGCATCTAGCTCAATCCTTCCAGTTTTTGTTATAGTATGTGTTGTCATTTATTAATAAATGGCAAAGTTATATAGCGCTTATCCTATCGACTTTTACGGACTAGATATTGTAGTTTCCGTAGATCGAAAAAACAAAACCAAATACGGATTTAGTAAAACGTTTGTAGACATTACACCGAAACCATTGTCCGTCGATAACTTTGACGATGTAGATAGGTGGTATAACGAGAGAATCAGTTATTACACCGAACAGTACAAGTTTGCCCTGTACCGCGCGTCAACGCTTTGTGGAGTGAGTAAAGATCATCTCACCAGAGGTCTACCACTTACGAGATCCATAATGAATTTTCATGTGCTATTCCAGACTAAGAAGATTTTGGCTCAAATGGAGGTTAGAAATCCTAACGATAAAGATTTTAATCCGCACAACAATCCTTACAACAAGACTGAATATCAAAAACTCTTAAATGAATTTGGCGTCGTTCCAATGGGTATACCCATCATAGATCAACCGGCAGGCGGATTGGGTTACATACAGAGGTCTATTGGAACTTTGAAAATGACTTCGATAGCCAAAGATCTCGGTGAGAAACTGCCGACCTTCCCAGCCACCGGAAAACCAAATGCCTACGAGGACATTAAACCCAAGGGCGGTGATTGGGGTACTTACTATCAGTTTAAACCTTGGAACAAAAATGTCGGCGTAGAGATGATCGCGGTAAACCAAGACCCTTTTGACTTTAATCGACTCGTTATGGATCACTCTAAAAGCTTTACAAACCCCGGCATAGTACGACTAAATGAATCTATCAGGGGATACGTATACTGTCTACTCGGTGCTCAGGTACAAGCCAGACAGGCGGGCTCTTCTCTAGAAAGTCAACAGCAGTTTTTAGTCTTGGTCAACGATCTGATTGCCAAAAAACAGTCTTTAGAAGAGTCTATCAAAAACTTTGAAGATGCTCTAAGTAAGACTCAGGGCATCATTGATTATAACATTGCCAAGGGATTGTACATGATTCCCTCTGACATGAATCTAAACAAGCTAGGAAAAAGCGTAAAAGGTTTCAACGATGAGATCAGGGTAGCCAAGAGTTTTGATACAATAGGCATTAAACCTCCTCCTCCTCCTCCAAAGCCAGTTGTACACCCAGCACCCAGCTGGTGTTGCGTACATTGTGATGTCTTAAGATATTTTATAGCCTTTGGGCTATAAAATGCCTCATTCTTTTTTGGCAAGTACGTCGCGCAATTCGGCTTTTCTCTTACTACTACATCCCTTGATACCGCGTTTTTTGGCACAGATCCTCAAATCTTTGAGACTCATTTCATACAACCATTTTTGATCAGCTGGCGCATCCATCCACAGTTGCTCAGATTTGGAAATTTTGCGAGTTGGTCCATTGTAGTATTTTGAATGTACCAGTTCTTGTGTTCTTGTGTTCTTGTGTACTTTGTATTCGTCGTAGACTGGAGGGTGTATACGATCAAAAAATTCTAATATATGTTTGGGTATTTCTTTAGCCATTTACTTACACTCTTTGATTTCTTTAACCATTTACTTACACTCTTTGATTTTATAATGTCCGTGTGCCAGACTGTCTATAGAGTTTAGGTAATACCTTTTGTCATCAAAGGCTGATAGGGTCTTCTTGCTAAAAGTGTAAGTCTGAATCAAGTGTTTTCTCGATTGGAGCGTTGTCATCCACGCCTTTGGAGCTTGATTTCCTGTATCCAGACATTGCTTGTACGTTTCAAAAGTTAATTTTTTGGTAACACACTTTTTAACTCCCTTGCACTTTTTCATCCCAAACCCCACACCTTCTACACAGTATGATTTGGCTCGCAGAGCTACAAATTCTGATATCGGCTGACCACCACCTTCGTCCTTGGGCAAACCAATTTCCTTTTTATTCTTATCGCTGTAGCACGGGTGGTCCTCGGGGTAATTACTGGTGTCATACTTGTCTAATGGCATCTCCTTGTAAAAATCTTCCGTCTCGATGAGCAGAACAAAACTGTCCGTGTCCGTGTACATCAACCGGGCCCCGGGATACCGTTTTCGGATGTCATCATACAAATACTCGTACATGAGCTTCTTGGAGAGATCCAAAATGGCCTGGCCAACGTATATGGGCTTGTTCAGTTGCACTGTAACCTTATTCATGAGTACTGCCGTCAGATGCTCATTAAACTCTTTGGTAGATTTAAATCGATACCGGTTTTGAAGCTTCTGCTTTCGACTCTCGTCTACGGTTAATTCTACATCGATCCGGTTGCGAACGTTTTCCATCGATTTACCAAACACCGAATTGTTCAGTAGCTTGAAAAAGTCCTTTTCAAAGTCTGTCCTGGCCAATTTCCTCAGCTTGGTGTTCAGTCGAATATACGGCTCCATCCAGGCTTCCTCTTTAAACTTTAGGACTCGATGTACCTTGGTCACACGCAGTCCCTTCTTTAGGTAGTACTTCAAGATCTCATGATGGACAACATATTTTTGTTTGTTTCTAAGATTGGGCACTAGCTTAGGAACTTTGGCATAACACGGTCCACCCTTGTTTAGTTCTCCCACAGAATGCATGTACTCTGACCACTGATCCGGCTTGATGGATTCGGGTGCTAGTGGGTAGTCATTGTGCTCATCATGCAGCTCTTCCGGATATTCCAAGTCCACCTCTGCTATGTATCCCTCATCTTCCTCCGTGTTAATGTCATCCAGTGTCATATCTTCTTTTTCCCATTTACACCCACCGGTCGGCAATTTTTGTGACATTGCCCATCCGTACAGGTTATTCATGTCCACGTACATGATATAGGTTGATTTCTTTTCCGGATCGTATCCCTTGATGTACGGATTGTTTGCCTTGGCATAGCGCAGACCCCCGCAGGTAGACACACCACCTCTGATGCCACTCTCTACAAAATTATACATATCCAAGTCAGTGATGAGCTCCAACTTCTGCTCTGTCATCTTGAGCAATGCATCCCATGACAGCGATGGCAAGGAGATGTAGTGACACGGATCGAGGCCATACTCATTCATTGCTGTTGTTCTGTACCTCTCAAAAACATCGGTCAAAAGCAATACATCCGTCTTGAGGTATAGGTCGTGGTAGTCTCCCAAGGTCTTACAATCCAGTCTTTTCCATACGTTGTGAGCGTGTTTGTAGTCAGCATCGCTTATACCAGCATAATTGTCGAGTGATGAAGCAAAGTCTTTTTGCTTCGGTAGCCTCGTTTCTTGGAATCTATCATGTGAATCCATGTGCTCGTACGGATACACTCCTTTTCGAGCTAGTAGGTTGGCGTGTTTGGGAAATTCGTGTTTCAAGTGAGGATAATCATCCAGACCCTCCACTAACTTGGCTAGCGAGCTGTTAAGATGCTGCATGCTGTCCATAAACTCAAAGCGACCCATCCGCATAGACATGTACTTTTCATCCGTGTTGGCAATAACATCTATTCCCCCTTTATACTGACCAGTTTTCTCATCTACAAATCCTTCATAGGCTTTCACAATGAGGTGAGAATCATAACCTCAGAGGTTGTGAAAAATCACCTTGATATTTTTTGTCTGCCTATGCTTGAGATTACAAATGTTATGCGCTGGTCCTCTATAATATCCTGACAAATGGTCGTGGTCTTTTACTAACCAGTCTTTGGGTGTAGGCTCACGACCACACATGTAACACTTAGTTGCAGCTTTAAACTCTCGCTCTTGCTCCACAGTGATGATCATTTTGGCTATTGGGATGCTGTCGACCAACTCTTCTACCTCATCTAGTTCCTCAAAAAAGCGCTCCATGCAATCTTCACCTCTATAAGTCTCAAAATGTAGTGACTCACCCAAGCCATTTACAAGGTGTACACCGTACCCGCACGCTATGTGTACCTTGGTCTCTTTGTCTATGATTGATTCAAAGTCGGCATATACCGTGTATGGTGCTTTTTCCATATTTTTGATATTCTTAAATTCCATCACACTTCCCGACTCTGGCATCTTTGGCACGCATGTACCATCATGGACCGTCAAACACTTTTCAATGTGATCTCGAAAGGTTCGCTCGCATGTAGCGTGGTGAAGGCATCGGAGACACGTAAACTTACCACCAGTATTGTGATCAGTCTGAGTATACATCAGGGCCGACATGCTCTTTATCCACATGTAGTGGTTTTTGTATAAAAGCAGGTTCACTTCCGGTAGATCTTCCTTGTACAATCGATTGTCCGTGTGAATAATCTCTAGTCGACTTTTTTCACCCTTCCATTCGAATACATTTACCAGCAGGTTGTTCTTGTCAGCAAACCTTTGGATCTGATTTATTTTTACTGGGTACTTTAGCATGTTAGTGTGCAGCTGGTTTTCAAACGGCTTGTACTTTGTCACTCTATCAGCATCGTCATCTGGTGGAAATAGACATGACAGTACGGACCACAAAAAGCATTTGTTGTCTTCCAACACATCAGGGTCCACCTTTTGTATTTCCTCCGCGAGCTCAGATTTTTTCGTTTTGCTGGTAAATTTTATCTCCAACGACTTGGCAATCTCTTTCATTTCAGTCATGGTCTTAGCGCCGCTGTTGTCGACATTGATGACAGCTTTTTTACTAGCTAGGGCTTTGGGTGTTGGCAAATAGGTACCACCTCTTAATGGCTCCCATCGGTATATCTCCAGATAAAACCTTGGTACAAGCATCAAATTCCATGAAGATCCATTTTGAGTAAACTCATCAATCTTGACTATTATATGCGATAACTGTCTTTCAAACACTTTATCAAAATCAGTGGATGGCATAATTTCTACCGGACCACCTCTTGGATTACCCCAAAATCTAGTCGTTAAATCCTCGCGCTCTTTATGGACAAATATACACTCGGCACTCACACGTATCTTTTTAGTACCACCAAATGTGTTTTGAATTCTACTAATCATATCGGGTGTGGCTTGATTCCACAAAAATTCAACGTCCGCAGACCGATAACTGGAAACCTCCACCGTAGATTTGTCAACCAAATTATTAGTAAAAGTGGGTATTATCTCTACACGTGGTGTATCATCAGCATCGCCGCGTAGTCGATCTACCAAGTCAGATTTTCTCGTATTATATTTAAATGGCACACCTCTACTTCTAGCCAATGATTTTAATTCTTTCATACTCCGATCTGATAGTGTGAGACGTCGGTTTCCTCGAGTTATATCTTGAAGCTCGGATTTAGTGAGTTTCGCATAATTTCCAAACCTTTGTCGCTTAGCGTCTTGACGCATCCAAGCTGTTGATGGTTCGTATAGATTTCTCACGCTGTCTACTGGATCGGATGGTTGGAGTTTGTGAGTGCCGGTGACCATTATAGGTCTGCCAGTGGTGGTGCGACCGATGATATTTGATTTGTCACCAGTCATACGATGTTGGAGTTCGGCTCTACTCATCTTGCTATACCCGCGCATTCCCTTTCGCTTGGCATCTTGTCGAAGCCAGCTCGTGTTCCCCTCTCCAAATAAGTTTCTTAACTGAGACGGATCCGTCTCGGTATGTTTAGGCTCTCTAAAGAGACCTCTGACACTATTTAGTGCCATCTCATTCATCATTAGTTTATTATGAGTTTACTTTTAACATTTATCAATTGATATTTAAAGAATTTGTTGTATATAATAAAGGAGCGGTGTTTTACAACAAGCAAGCGTGACCAGCACTTAATTGTCCTGTAGTCCCGTGTCATCATGACAGCCGTATACACCAAACCCCCAAAGCGTTTAGTGCCATCTCATTCATCATTATTTTCCAAAGTTTACGCTTTGGAAAATACAACTTTTAGAAATTTAATACTGCTAAGAGAAGACAACTCAGGGCAAATATCTGAGGGCGAAAAAAACTGCGCCAGAACACCCATTTCACATACTACTCCCTCATCACCCACCTAATGATTTCATTGCTTATGGCGATGCTGCCAAGCTCAAGGTGTTTATGTACCAGAACAATGTGACATTCACAAAAGTGTCTTCAGAATAGTGGCTATTCCACCTTGTCCCTATTGGACCAATGCTTGACGCACTACCTGCATTTTCACGGGATGTGTCATGCTGCTGGATAAGAGATAAGGCACTTTGAGACTTTATGACAAAACATTCAAAAGGTCAGTCGGTGTGGGCTAAAGAGATTGTGCCCAACGTAATAGAGATGGACAAAATCTATTTTGATAGGTTCATCAACCGGAGAGAACAAATTATGAATTTTTAGATTCATTAAAAATGTTCAAATCTTGATTAACTCTCTATTAAGCTTAACCTCATGTTATGTAACTGAGATACGCTAATAAAAAAATGCAAGCAGTGTGACAGCATTTCGCCCAAAACAACTAATGTGTTAAAAATTGTGAACAAACTATATCATGATACAATGAGCTATTTATAACTTTTAAGTTAGACTAGGTTCAACTTCCTCGTAGCTTTTAAACTATGTGCCTCTTTAAAAATATTTCGTTCAATGAAAGTCTCAAAATGACAATATTTGGTCCATCTCATGGGAGCATGAATATTTGACTTCTACAGTGAAGATATACCTATTGGAATACATATTACTGTCCAACATAATGAATGCAAAACAAATCGAGGCTATAGTTTCTCAGGGACTACATATACAGGAAGCATATTCATCATATGGATGATTCATGAAGTTTGCTATGCAGTTTGTTAAATAACTCACACGCGCTATCAATACAAGTCGGAGAAGACAAATTAGAGTCATCCATAGACTGTTGCGCCCATTCTTTAAATGAGGGATCAATATCTACCACTCCATGATTTGCATATGATTCAGTACAATGATGAAATATTTCCCTCTCTATGGGAACACCTTGTTGATCAGTGCCACGGATTTCTGGATGTGCAAATAAAACCCTAGGAGTAATCCCGCTGGGGCATCCAGCACTTTTCATGCGCCTTACTTCGTGACTGTTATTCCAGTTACTGTAAATCTCATATAACTCAGAGCACAGCAGTGGTAGGAAGCTAAATGCTACGCATTTTATGTGCACAGTGTTAGAGAAATCCCCCAAACCTACACCAAAATAATCTTTGAAAAAATTCATGTAATCTTGCAATAGTGCAGACTGCAAATAAGACTAAAATCTTTCCAAACCCTGATTGTGATTGAAGGAGCCTAACATCACGCTGACAACTATCAGTGAATCGTTGTATGAGGCTCTGAGCAATTTCTGGCCTGTGGGAACAAAAAAACTCTGTGCTGTGGTCAAGACAAATAACACGTGGCAACAGTGCTAAGTCATCAACCAAGCGTAAGAATATGAGCAAATTAACGACGGCTTTATGTTACTTTTAGAAGCTTCCAACCATATTAATTGACGGCTAAAGACATCAATGCATGTGCTGATACAAAATCCGTATGGCTTTAATTTGTCGTTTCCATCAGCGTGCCGCATGTGATTAGGACCCTTCACAGAGTAAACCCTTCTATGTAAACGCTGACGCTTCATAGCCTCACCACAACCAGGTTGCACAGCTTCAACTATACATCTGATAATTTGCCTGAAAGACAATATATAAGTTCGAACCAGCAAGAAAACATGATTTACTTGCTGAATGATGTGGTAATAAAAAGGCATTTGAACTGTAATTCTGATATAACTGTAATGAGACGACTACAAATGAAAAATAATGAGTTTCCCAACAACTACCATGGGTGCTAAAGAATGCATGTCTACATCAGTAAATGGCTACAACTAAATCTCAGCAATACAGTGAACTATATAAACCCCAAGTCAGTGCTAGCTAGCCAAGTGTTTGGTATGATTATTCGATAAAATATTGATGCACATTTAACATCTGTTTTTACAGCTAAGTTGAATATAAAGTGAAATGATCTCATCACTTTAGATGCAATTTTAATTTTCGAAGAGTGCTATGCCATTGTCAAATGCCTTTGATGATTTCTACCTACAAATGACTATCCTGAGTATAATTGGTTTCACTGTGGTTTTACTGTTTTTGGGTTTATGATATGTAGAAGGCTGGTTCATGAATTTTTATGTTTATGACGTAATGTGATAAATCCAACCAAATTTGCACATTGTATTGCAATGGTGATGAACAAACTAAAAAACTTAGATGCTTTGGAGGAAAGCACTTCGTTTGCTAATGAAAGCTAACATTTTAATACTACAAATACATTCAACAAAAAAGAAGAAAGCTTTACCGGACAAAATAAAAAAGTACCCGGAGTTTTCCAGGATATCCCTGTGCACAGTGCGTATAAACCTGCCCTACAACAATATACTTTGCTGTAAATAACAGACCTCCTTGTTTTGATTCTATGCATTATTTGTATAACTCGCCACAGTGCATCACAGCCTATGCCTCGACCAACTCATTTCAGTTCTTCTTGGACTGAAGGTATCAAAATTTCTGTGTCGGTGATACCACTTTCCTCTCCCAATTGAGGTTTTGTGCGTGACGTTGGGCTGTTCTTAGACTAAAAAAAGAGTAATAACTAATGTCACTAGATTGCATGCTCATAATGCCATATGATGAAACTAGGATTAGATTACACCAACATTCCCAATTAACTACAGATTGGGACTTGTGAATGGTGAATTTAAGCAATCTTGCAAAGATGATGGCCAAGCCAACTTGAATCAGCCTAATCTTGCTGGCATTGATCATTGTTTGAGAATAGGTGCCCATAAACACAGACATGTTTCAGAGCTGTAAAGCTGGGAAACATTGTGGTTTAGCATACCTTCGCCAAATACCATGCATTTTACCAATAACTTGCACATCTTGCTTCACTTTCAAACCTTCCTACAGATACTTGGCAATCAATTCGGAATCTATAAATTACATGAAACCACAATAAATGCTGAACCTATTTGAATAAATACAGATTATTGAAAGCACATTGCTCATTCACGTGTACTCCAGGCAAAACACATGTCATTGTTTAGATATAGACAATTTGGGTATAAACGCGAGCATGACTGTGATACCACTCTCACATTTCAGTAAACGCTTATGATGATATTTACAACATCTAGCAATGTAATAATAAGCAAACAGGTTGGCGGGTGAGTGAGTGATGAAGTAAGTGACAGAGTGAGCAAATGAGTGAATAAATGAGTAGGTGAATGAATGCGAGACAAACATACAACTGATTGGAATAGAATAGATTAGAATAGAATTAGGTAATTATAAACTGGGAGCAATAAATAAATAAGAAACTTCATTATAAATGAATGATGATATAGTTATATATTGATATACAACTATCGTATTATACTGATTATTACAATTGAATAAATAAATAATATTTTATTGCGGTTTTCTGTTGAGTTCTCTCGCCCCTTCTGCTATCAGAGGTCTCAGGTGAAAAAACCACTGAACTGAGCTAAAAATAAAACGCAAATCATTATTATTAATATTATTGTTTAAAATAAACCAGCAGCAATCCAGTATTATTATCATTATTATTGATACTTAAGGAAAATACGATAATTTATTTCATTCCTGGAACGAATGTCGAAACGAAACTTTATATTTCGCCAGGAATGAATGTCGACACTTCCTAGAATGAACGTCAAAAGTTTCTTCTCTCTAACATGTTCATTCAAGGATGTGTCTACGTTCATTCCAGCTATGTCTGCATTCATTCCTGTCGACATTCAGTCCTGTCTACGTTCGTTCTAAATTCTCAATGGAGTGCATGAAATGATGAAGTTGTGGTGGTTCGTATGTTTGGGTGTTTTATAGTAAGCCTAGCAACCGAGGAGCCTTTGTTCCAACAGATCAAGGAGACGTGCTGAGCCAAGATCAGGCCAAGGATGATAAGCTAAGATCGTTTCATTAACCATCTTGCTTTGATTAATCAATTATTACTATCGTTGTTGTTGCTCCCAATGCGCACGATCACTTTTAAAGTATGTCTATGACTGGTGGACGATTTGAATTGTATTACTTTATCCAATCATATTGTGTATGTTGTAAAGGGTTTGTATGAGTGAGTATGACTCAACACCTTCACCAGACCACTGTATACTTTAGCCTTGCCAAGCTATTGAGCATTAGGGCAAATGGTAGCGAGCCGTCTGGTGTCAAGGCACCAACCCTTTACACAGCTTCTACCAACCGGTGGTATAGCTCTGCCGTGTACGGTATTTAACACATCTCTTACATGCTCCGAGCACTCTCTGATTGAGTACAGTAAACCGGTAATTGTCTGTTCACAATTTCCATGTGAGCTAAGTAACAGTAAGGTCTTACATTTTGGTATCATTCTATTCAGAATCATGTGCTCCATATTTCTAAATTATCTTTGATACGTGGCTTTAGGCTAGTTTTGACTCTCACAATTTTTTACTTTTGGTGGATGCAGTTGCTTTTGTTCCTTGGAGTTTTTTTTATAGATGGATTTTAAAAAAACTAAATATAAGGAAATTGAAAGCACCAGTTTTGGTGAAATTTCGAGCACGGCAAGTGTAGTTTCTCACTCATTGCAGTAATAATTAATAATTATTTATTATTACCAAAATCGTCATTTTTTCATTGTAATTATTTTTCTTATTTAAGATATTTAGCACAATTCTTTTTAAAACCAAGGAATACACAGCCTAGCGCTCATATTCACAAAGTTTCATAACGATTGGACAAGTTTTGACTCACGAATTTTTTCAACTTTTCGTTATTTATAATAATTATTACCGAAATCTGAATTATTTTCGGAGCTGATTTTTCCCATCAAAACGGCCACGGCTGTCAAAATAAATTTCATATTCAGAATCCACATGGTCTCTTGATCATTAAGACCAATTTCTGTGAATATTAAAATAATATAAGGTTGTTAATTATTCATCAATAGTAGCCATTGTTTTTTTTTATTATTACACACAACATCATTTTGGGACAAATAGTTAACGTATTTAAGAGGGTTCCATTGGCAAAGTAAAACGTAAATCTGAAAGATAACCACTGAAACATTGTCTTGGCAGTCTTTTGTTGACTTTCAAGCATTATAAGTATTTTTTTTTCTAGTTCATAAAAACCAATTAATAAGCCATTACAGATGTTGCGCAATGGCATTCTTGTGGTTTTGTGGTTTTCGATTGAGGTTTTGAGGCTTTTTTTTCAAAGCCAAACCTTGCAAATAAATTATCATTTCAGAACAAAATTTTGCCAGCTTTTCATTGCTGCAATTTTTTTTTGTGTCTAGGACAAATATTTCTCACGTAAAATGCAAATCCATACATCGGCCTCCCCTCGGCCTCGCTTCGTGGTTACTCGCTATGTTGCAGTAAGGGTCCAAAAGGGTAGATGGAGAAAATTTTTTTTGTTTTTTCTGTGTCTATGATAATGCCCATATGATTTTTAAGAAGAATCTTACAGTTCTTTTGGTATTTGTTTCATTGTTGTGGCTGCGTCGAGTGGGCCGCTAGAAAATAATGAAAATGAGCGAAAAACCACGAAAACCACAGAAAGTGTCCGGTTATGAATGAGTTAATCAATCAATTAATCACACTGTCTCAATACGGGAGACTTTCTCTACACAATACGGGGATCTGTTACGCAACACAGCCAGGTCCGTTTCCGCTATCAATTATGCTTACTCAGCACGTGCATAGATTTCAGCAATTGATAGACTTTTTAGCAATCGTTAGACTTCAGCAATCGAGTTAGGCAGACTTGTGACAATTTCGAAGAGTGTAGTTAACTTCTAAGAATATTGCAAACGACAAGCTTTATACTCCTTCACAAGTTGTACAGCACAAGGAGAGTTGTACTTGCTGATAATATTATATTCTATCGCAAGAGACAAAACTTACAGCAGTGAGAGGTGTTTCGAAGTGCTTTAATAGTCCTGGCACCATTGACAAAACGACTTACTTCTGGAAAACGATTACGAGGAGTCACAACGTTACCCTACCCTTACAGTGATTCAACTCTTGCACAACTACTCCAAGAACTCTGCAGGCTTAGGCAATTTGCCCTAATACTTATAAAGATCATATGCAAATAGAGTAGTCGAAAAAAATTGCAAAATATGATTGGATAATACAAAAACGGGTGCAATGCTAACTATAAATATTAGCGCCAAAACACAGACATATATAACAAAAAGACAAGCTGGCGATTCTCCGCCAGGTTAAACGAACATATGTATAGACAATAGAATCAAACAAGCCGGCGATTCTCCGCCAGGTTAAACGTAAATAATTAATTAACAACGCACGATCCTAGACGAGTTCTTCACTTGACCTTGGCTAAGGCTTCTCCAAAAGGTAAGCAGGCTCTTCAGGTTGCTAGGCATCCAGTTAAATTCTTCGGCAGTCAAGGTAAGGCAACTCCTGGTGTAACTGCTTACACACGATCGCTCACTGAAATTCACTACAATATTTTATCCAATCACATGTTGTAATTTCTAACTGCATTAATTGCATATGATCTTTATAAGTATTAGGGCAGATCGCCCAGCAGTCAGAGTTCTTGTAGTAGTTGTGATGAGTTGATACATTGGAAGCGTTACATTAACGTAGTGCACCCTGGTAGTCTTGACTGGAAGGATTAGTGGGTTCTAATATTGTCGACTATTTACACTTCAAAACAGCTATCGTTCTATGTTTTGTATCTCTAAGTTTGAATACATTGTTACTGATAACTACAACTCTTCTTATACTGTCCTGAACTTGCTGAGCAGAATTACTTGTTGATAATTACACTCTTTGAAATTGTCAAAAGTCTGTCTAACACGATTGCTATAACCTATACACCTGTTTGCTAAATAATTAACAAGTAAAGTAAAACCGGATCTGCGTGCTGAGAAGCAGACCTCCATATCAAGAAAAATATGAAGTCTCCGAGCTGGGACAGTTAGATTGATTAAATACCGTTTACAGTGACGTTATACTATTGGTTAGTAGTCCTGTACAACAGGTGGTGTGCCTTGACACTTGCAGGCAACGCTATCAACACAGCTCTATTGCTCACTAGTACAAACAGCTATTTTCAAGCAGTGGTCCGGTAAAGGTGCTGTGGCAACACACGGGCAAATCCTTTACAGTGTTATCACAATTTTTTTTTATTGCTGTTGATAAATTTTTATTAATATTAGTATAACATAATACTACTTCTTATTATTATTTATGGTTTAAATTATATTAAAAATATTATAAATAATTATTATATTAACAATATATATTACAACTAATAATAATTGTGATTGTGTGGACAAAAAATTATTTAACAATGATTATCAACGGTTGATAGTAATATTAATAATAATATATAATTGGATTTATATATGGTTGAGATAAAAATGATAACTATTATTAGTTTATTTATTATCATGTCATTTACCATTATTGGTTCTGTCATCTATTATCTACTTTTATTATCATTGACTATTATTATTATCTATTATCCCTGCTATAGCTAGCTACTTATCCGATCATATATAATGATAATAATAACAACAAATATATATAATAGTAGTAGTAGAACAAGTAGTAATTAGTTGTTATGATTGATAGTAGTATCAATAACTATTAAAATAATCTATGGTGGCTCAGAACGTTTTGCGTTTTGTGTTCAAAATTGTCTGAACTGTTTCCAAACCGACTGAACGTTTTTGAAATCGTTTGAACGCTTTCCAAACCGTCTCAACTATTTTAAAACCGTCTGAACGCATTCAAAATAGTTCATACAGAAACGAAGTGTCTAAATGATTTGCAATTAGTTTCAAAAACTTTTTATTTTGGCGTTTTTTTTGGCAGCAGGACCGCAGTAAGTAATTTGAGCGCGAAAAAAGTTACTAGTTTGTGTCTAAGTGACTTCTTCACTTCGGTTCGTGTCAGATAATTTTCGAATGTCTGTCTGTACGTACACGATGGAGAAACCCGCTGACCTGATGGATCTGCTTGCAGTAGGTATTATTTTTTTACCTTATTATTGTTGTTTTTTTCAGATTAGTAAAATAAAAATCATAATTAATAATATTAAATAAATGGAAAAGCAAGAATAAATAATTAATAAATATATTATTATATTATAATAATAAACAGCAATAACTGTTAAATTAAATGAATAACTACAACGCTACTAACCAACTGTAATTATAATTATTATTATATATAATTTAATGTATATATATATTATTATTAATATAACTGATAATTATTAATATTATTATTATTATTCTTATGTTGTTATAAGTTATGTAATAATATAATTATTTTATATTATTTATATTATTAATATAACAATAATGATAAATCATAAATAATAATAAGTTATTAATTTAATGATATCAATAATAATACAAATAGCAATTACAATATTATTATATTTAATATTATTATTTAATATTATATATTATATTAATATATATTATATTATATATATTATATATTATATTAATATATATTATATTATATATATTATATATTATATTATATATATTATATTATATATATTATATTATATATATTATATTAATATATATTATATATTATATTAATATTATTATTTAATATTATATTTAATAATAAGAATTAAATAATTAAAATGATAACAACTTGGTAATAATAATATAGTTAGTAAAATATAGTTAACAAAACTACTACTAATAAGTAGTAGTAGTTTTATTATTTTTATGATAATTATTATTATTACTCTTTTAATATAAATTATAAATCATCAATAATTAATAATAATTAATACTTGGACTTTGTGTTATGTTCGCACAGCGGATAGTTTTGCGCCTGATTATTGATACATAAGAGTGAAATCCGTGATGCGTGACCAAGCATGCGTTATTAATTTGCGGTTAGTTACTAATTACTTAATTGTAATATATAAAAAAAATTCCATTTTTATTTGGCAAGGGAATTATTAAATCTATTTTCATACCTCCAGATGTAAATGATCTATAACAAATAGTAAATCAATAAGTCAGTAATCTGATAGGCTAGTGATATAACATTAACTAAAATCATAAGATCCAACGGCGCACTGGGAAATTTTTCATTTACAACGTGGTTTTAAAACAATTTTTCCCGAGACTACAGATATGTAAGAAGTGCAATGATTGGTTAATCTCATTCGGCAAAGTGTATCCTATTAAACCCTTTTAAAATTTTGTTCTAGCAGCCTGTGGTCCCAAGTTATTAAAAATTCAGTATTTCATGAATATTTGGAATCTGAAGAAAACTGGGTGCTACAAATATTTATTTCAACGCTTCTGACGCATGACGTCATATTTCGTGATCAATTTGTAGACACTGTAACTTGTTATCTACCCAATCCAATAGTGCTAAAATTATTTGTGTCACACCAGTGGTTGACCCAGAAAAATAATGGTTTGTGGTCAGCGTATTAAGCATTGGTGCAATGGATTGGATCAGTGACGCATAACCATCCGTGGCACAAATTAGCTAATGGTGCACAATTATTTGAATATGACTCCAGTAGAATTATTTTTTTATATACATAACGTGATTGCTCTATGATAAATAGTATACCACGGGTCGGTAAAATAACAGAGAATCTGAATGGCATATATATACTGAAATGAAATCTTAAGGGCCCATGGCAGAGTAGGAAATCGCAGATTTACAATACATTTTCCACGCGTTATTTTTGAACTCCACAGCTATATAAGCAGTGCAATGATTGGCTAAGCCTTTGCGGTGAATGGTGTCCATTTGGTACCTTTTTAAATTTTGTTTCTGCCGCCTTCTGGCCCAAGTTACTAAAAAATTAACCCCGCAAAAATATTTTGAAAATTCAAAAAACCGTGCGGGATGAATTTACATGTAAATCCTTTTGTCTTAATAAACGCTACGTTCGCATGACTTTTTTACACGCTAAATACTAACATTAATACGTTTTTCAAGGTAAATTTTTTTTTAAATAATTATCAACATAACATATGCTTAATATGTTAACCTCAATCATTGGTGAGCTATTGGCCAAGATATCCTTATAATAAGAGAAAGTTCATGCGCATGTTAATCCTAGGTAAAAAGTTTTGCTTGTTTTCTTTTTGCTAATATTCATTCATAGCAACTTTATTGTTGTAGAAGTGTGAGCTGGATCATTTATATCCAATGCTGAGAAGACGTCAGGTAAGAAGAGCAACAACAAATTATCTTGTACAATTCATTTGAATAATGATAGAATATACAAGTTGGTCATACATCGAAAGGGATTTATAAATGTTTAATGCTGGCTTAGTGGGCGTTGGGTTCTGCATTTTACAACATCTGGATCCTTTTCCAACCATCTGAGCGCTTTCTGAAGTATCTGAGTTTTCTGAGACTTTTATGCTTTGAACGATTGTTCATATGCTTTGAAAACCCATGCTGGTTCGCTGGTCCACTCTATTGATACTATATCATATTCATCATACTATATCACATTTCACCTATGACTAAAATTGTTTCACCCTGAACTGATTAGAGAACTTCATATTGACTGAATAAAGGAATTTCTGTTGATTATCATTATTGTTATTATTTCAAACAAGATATTATAGCTAACAATCGTTTTATTCTGAAGTGATTTGTTTCATGTCTATTAATCATGTCATGTCAGTTGTTTTGCATGCAGATTAAAAACAAAACCAGGTGACTGTTTTTTCAGTTGATTCAATTTTTAAACATTTTTAAAATAGTTCATACCAAAACTGTTTGAACAGAGCATGTTTTTCCTAATGAAGAACGTTTGCTCTCATTTGTTTGTAACTTTTGTGTAGTGTTTTTCGGACATTTCTGTAAATCTTCTTTCAGGTGGCGAGATTAGATTTCCTAGAACATTTAACGGAGAGCGAGTAGGCCGATTTGGGATTTGATATGCCAAAAAAAGCAAACTTACGTAAACTCATCTCGAACGAAAAGATTAAATCTTCCCTGGGCAAGTTCACTTCATCCCGTGTAAGTTATAATTCCTTACAGTTGATTTCCAGAAAATGAATATGCTTCTTTTGTAATTTGGCACAAATTGTCATGAGTTCCTCATGATTATTTTAGGATTTTTCAAACATTAACCTTGGTGTATTACTTGGTAATAATTGACTGTCGATTTCATAATAACTGAGAGTTAAGCTTTGATTGTCTTTTGTTACAGCTTGTCAAACCAGCAGCTAATCGAAAAAAACAGACAGCATCTGTATCATTTGGTGTGCAGCGATTGAATTTCGCTGAAAAATATGTGCAGGTTTGTTCAAGAATGTACTTGACGAATAATTTTGGATTAAACTGCATTTACACATGGGCGGATGCGTCGGCATAGAATTGTCGATTGCAGATATAATCACAAGTGGCCTTTTACATGATTTTGATACACAAACTTGGTGTTTGCTGCTAATATTTGTACAATGCTATTTTTCACTGAGACATGGTATATTTCTCATTAAATACTTCTGCTCGTTTTATCTGTCAAATTTTTTGTTGTTGCTGCAAGTTCAACTTACTCTGCATGTTTAATCTGATTACCAGATTAAAGGCGACAAAAACAAGCTAAGAACCCTCACAATAAACCTGTCTATGACTACAAAAGAGGTTATAGAGATATGCTCTAGCGCCATGAAAACGAAATTCTCACCAGAAGACCAGCTAGGTTTACCAAGAACTACAATGCTCTTCCCACTTGATGCCACAATGGAGCAGGTTTTGGGACAAACTGATAGGCCATACCGGCTACATGTTTTCATGAAGTGAGTTTGATTTATGCCTGACTTGCAAAAACATAGTATATGCGCAATTATTAGCAGGGTATATTGTTAGACGTACTATAATTTACAAGTTTTCTGCTTTCAGGCAACGCTCAAATGATTGGGCGTCAACTTCTTCAGCATCTGTCCCGGAGAGTTCGTCACTACCAACCGGCTCGAATCCACTGACAACCACTTCTTTTCCAGCAGCAACCAGTCCATCACCAACCAGTCCACTTCCATCACCAATCAGTCCACCTCCAGCACCAAACAGTCCACCTTCAGCACCAACCAGTCCACCTTCAGCACCAACCAGTCCACCTTCAGCACCAACCAGTCCACTTCTGACACCAGCCAGTCCAACACCAGCCAGTTCAGCACCAGCCAGTCCAACACCAGCCAGTTTGATTCCATCACCAACCACTCTTCAACCAGCAGAAACCAGTGCACATCAACCGCCACCAGTGAGTCCCGTCTCATAACGATTGCCACCACTTGAAAGCCGTTTTGTTGTTTGTGTTGAGACTTCTCGTGTACACAGCAATTAGCTGACTTTTAAAACAGTTGAAGTCGTTGGACTTTTTTCTTATAATATACCTTGTATTGCTATTTACACGGGTGAAATTGCTAGTTCGTTATGAAATTATTTAATAAGTGGCAAATGTAACTGAAGTGAATCTAAAATTTGTGTGTAAGTCTTTGTTAATTGCTATAGTGCTTATAAGTTTTGGTTATCATGGTCATCAATCCTATATTTTTGATGTGCACAATATTTGCTCTATTTTTCTTACATCCACGGGTGGTTGTCAATTTTTTTGAAGGCTATGAGAACCAGACAGCAGGCTGGAAAATATCTAAATATGCTAAGCCGACCCAACACAGAGGCTCCAGAGCTATTAGAGCTGCATTGCAAAGCTTGCTGAGGAGTGAGATAACGGTAGGTTTCCACGCGCTTATGCCTTTCTACAAGCCCTGAAGTATGTTATCCATGCTCTGCACTTAATTATGTTTTTTGAAAGAGGATATAGCCACCAAATTTTAAGTGAAGTAGTTTTACACAAAAGTTACATGGGCTGCTACTTTTTCATTATCACCACCATTGTTTTTATACTGTATTTTATTTAGATTCGCCAGAAGATAGACATTCGTGACCTGTCTGAGGTTTTACAGTGGATGGCTGCACTAAGCCATATCATTCAAAAAAATGTAAGACACTCAGTTTTTCTGTTACTATGCACATGATTTTTGGTACATAGTACGTTGGGAAATTTAAAAGTATCAGCAATTGTCCTCTTTATTTGTTGCAATTATGATTTACATATTGATATGGTGTAACGCTGATTGATTATTTATTTTTAACAGTGTCCTGATAGGTTGGTTAGATTCAATGATATTTTATTTGCGATAATCGAAGCACTAATTGATACTGTTTCTTGTTTCCAATTGTTTCAATTGAAGCTTTTCTGTATCCATTGATTGAATTGGGCTAGTTTAGCTGAATGCTTATGTTCAACGGATGGTGACTTTCTGTTTCTATCTATCAAAATAATACTATCAGTCGTTAGGTATGGTGGCTTATAACATTTGGAGCTTTTGCTTTCAAAAGCTTATGAATGGTTTTAAAATGGTCTCGCCGGTTTGCTAAGTGTCTTTTACGTTAAAAGCATCTGGGTAAATGTAGTGAAATAAACTATGAAACTGCATATTAAAATCGACTTAGTGCCTATTATAAATAAATAAATTTCAAGATTGACAATACCGGAACTTTATGCAATAAAACTATCTTTTTTCTAACAAAATTTAAAAATCAATTAGTTTTTTTCATTTAAATCCAGACAGTTTAAACATTACAAACCGTAAGAACCCTTTAGAAAGTATGAACTATTTGCAAACCAATTGAACTATTTCGAAATTATCTGAACGGTTTTGAAAGGTTTGTAACGCACATGGTATTCAAACCAAAAAAAGTTGCTCTCATTTTCTTGATAACCTCTAAGCAAAGTATCCAACAGACCTAATGATTGATAGATATGGAGAAAATCATTCAAATTTATGAACCATTGTTGAATGTAGTCTTCAAAACTAGTTTTTAGAAAAAATTGAATAATCACGTCATTTTATAATAATCCCAATTAAATAATACAACAATTTTTATAACTTTTTTTAGTTTATTTGTGTTAAGGAAAAAAATCGATTGTAAGAAGAGGACGAAAGATAAATTACTAATACAGCAGGCGAGCATATCAGCTCAGGTTTTTAAATTTCAGGTTTTCAAAACTTAAAGACACTTACAAAATCTTCAGATTGTTTGTAGAAGTTCAGACATTTCAAAATACAAAACAGAAAACGTACTGAGCCACCATATATTAGTCTTAACCTTATATACTGTGTTTGCTGCATGATAAAGTGTGTTCTACTTTAAGGTTGCTGGTTGGAAAATGATATGATGAGAGAACAATTTTAGAAAAAGAAATTTTGTTCTCGATCAATACCTGGTTATGCCACTGTTTTGGCAGCTCACAACAGATTTATTCGTTTTCTAGAAACTGTTGCTCCAACCTACAATGCTTGTTTATGTTTTCTTCACAGTCGATATATTTCTATGATCCGGATGAGTAGCTTCACCAGTGCAAGCAATTCTTCCAATTATTAGTATTCCAGATTTCCTTTCTACATGCAACTGTCGTTCAACTTAATTTAACAAAAATTTCCTTGCAAGTAGGATCTCAATTCAGAAAATCTGTCATCCCATTATGTTATATCAGTGAAATACGCTACCCACTGAAAATCTCTTCTTACCATGTTTTGAAATCCACTTTGCTATGAGCCTGTTATGCAGTTATTTATTAGTAGCTTACCATGTTATGACTATATGGTGATAATCAGTAGCAACAAAGCAACAAAAAGAATATTGGTGAAATGAAATTTGTCAGCCACTGGTCTTCATTGCTACTGCATATTGCTACACAGTCGCTACATGAAACGTTATCAGTTGTCTACGTGTTCATAATGGCGAATTTAAAGTCAGCGCTATGTTCAATTTTTGGTTTTTGCTTTACATCATGATGTTGATTGGAGCAATGCTTATCACTTAAAGCAACTGCAAATGAAAGTTAAAGGTTGCTGTATATTAATACCACAGCGGTGTGAGGTATGTAAAGTATGTTGTTACCACTTCCCAAAAGATTGTATTTTGAGTGAGTTTATATATATATATATATATATATATATATATATATATATATATATATATATATATATATATATATATATATATATATATATATATATATATATATATATATATATATATATATATATATATATATATAATACTTTATTGGCATCAATATCATTTAGGTTATTTAAATTTGGTTCAGGTTCATTTTTAAAAATTATGTTTTCAACTGTGTAAAGGCAGTCACACAAAAAACCAACTGTACATTCTTAAATGACTCGTTATGTAGGTTGTCAAAGATTTTTAAAATTTTCAATGTCTTTTTTTGGTTTTTTAGCGTCTCCATAAAAAAGTAACCTTCTTGAATTTGTTTTTAGTGAAACAAGAAGTTTTCATTTTAATTTTTCCTCAAAAGAGCACATCTGCTTTTTTATTGTTTACAGCTGAAAAAATTGGAGTGTGTGGTTCCTGGTATGGCGGTACTCTCCTTTGTTGCGCAGAGAGAACAACAGTCATTGATGGTGTACAGAGTATCTGGTGACAATGCTCATGACAGTGAATAATAGGTCGTGTGAAAATCGTGTTAGTTTATTTACTAATTGATATGTGTAGCCATTTTTAAAGATGGATCTTCATGAAATTGGTTCGGGATTTGATGATTGTCTTTTCTCAAATTACAAAAATGTATTAGTATTTCATGAAGCCAAACTCCAATCACCTAAATCACTTATTTTGATACACTGAAAAAAATTAAAACTGCTATAAAGGCATTTTGTAAGAGAAGACCGCTCATTATATTTGTTGGTCCGTACGGCTTTGCAAGATACGGCTTTGCAAGATTCGCGTACCTCCAACTTTGACAACGATTAAAAATTACCTGAGGAACTTATCAAGTGCTTATCATAATTTAATTAGTAACAGCTTTCTTAACAAGGTCGTATTTTTTACAGTGAGATAATTCTACTGTAAATATGAATAGCTGTGCAGTTTCACTAATTTGGCTCCTTCCAGTTGTACTTTAGACCAGCATCGGAAACAAAATATTTTGTTATACTGTCCATTATATACTAGTTACCAGCAAGTTTTGAAACAATCCTGATTTTTTTGCAGGGAATGTCTAGAAAACGGAAAAAAGTCTTCATGCACTCGTGATGAGATGGAGTACCACTTGAAGTACCATAGCTGTATCCTTGCTCTCATCTGAGGTTAGCGCAATGATCTTTTCAAATACTGAATGATTGCCAATTCAAACCAGATGGTATTGCATTGAGCCTGTCCAAAACTTATTCTCTCAACTAGTTAGTGATCGTTGAAAAATATTCCCAACCCGAGCAGTAAGGCACAGCTATCACTAATGAACCGCAGAGGGTCATTGACCTCAACAAGTTTGGCGAAATGGTTTCAATAATTAAAAGTATGGAAAGAACATGCGAGGATGTGAAATGGTAATTTTCTCAACTTATGTTTCAATTTGATCTACATAACATTTGCTTTTAACCTGGTTACTAGCTCACAGCTTGCATTTAATTGTGCCTTTTTATTTATATTGTTACTCAGCTTGTAATTGAAAATATTATAATCACTTTTATTAATCTCAAAAATGACACCAGAAATAAATATTTGGCAACCATAGTAATCGTCACTGATAGTGCTTCAGTTATGCTCACGTCTTGTTTTTTTTAAACTTGATAAAAATTTCCACAAAAAAATTCCCATCAGTTTTGATCTATCAGAAGTGCAACATTCTCATGTGAACAGCTTTGAGTGGTAAGCACACATATGTGTAGCCTTCATGTATTATTGAAATGGGGATCATTTTTCGTAAGATATCATTGGGCTTGATGCAGAGAGGAGGCTATTGAAAAATGTGTTTATTGAGCCGGTGTCAAATACGGACATTTTTCAAGGGCCCTATGGAAAGTTGACAACGGTATGTGTAAAATGCTTCGAAGGTGATGACTTAGTAACAATATACTTTCTGAGATATTCCTTGTAGAATTCCAGTTCAGAGAGGTTTTACTTGTTGTGTTTTTTGCAAAGGTGTGTGCAGCAAATTGCCTTTCAGAGTTCTGCAAGGTTTTTTGCAAAAAAATTGTGAACTTGCTGTTGAGGAATGGCCTGCTCGAGTTGAACTCGGGTTATATACATAACATACTCAGTCGAATTTCACTTTACCAGAGTGTGCTGCTTCATGGACCTCCAGGAACAGGAAAAACATTTCTGGTGAAAGGGCTGGCTAACTACTGTAAAGCCACCTTTTACATTATAAAGCCAAGCGACATACTTAGAAAGTATGTCGGAGAATCAGAGCGTATCATCGAGTGTTTGTTCGCTATGGTAAGTTTGCTCGCTTGAAGCTTGAAAATTTGTTCAAGTTGAAATATTTTTTGCACAAGCAAAACTGGCCCACATTGAGGATAGTTGTTAATCCATAGGCAGATGTTTAAGCTCAGTTCTCGGTTACAATGAAATAAACTTCCAGACTCTCGCACAACAAGACAATTAGCAGTAAAGTCAATGTTTTAAGCAAGAGCCAGGAAGCCTGCAATTGTTTTTATCGATGAATGCGATTCACTGTTCGCAGATCAAACTCAAGAAGGAGGCAGTGAAACTATGGTTTCACTAAAAAAACAGCTCCTTGTAGAAATGGATGGTAAGTTTACTAAATCAGTATGAACAGAAGCTTTTGGTAATTAAAAGCGCCCTGTCCTAGATTCAGAATGACACATGTATTGACACCTTTGCTATGCCTACGTTTGTGTTCTAGTCTGCCTACGTTTGTGTTCTAGTCTAGTGTTCACAATAAACAATCTTTCAAAAAGCTTTTTAAAACTTATTTTAAGTCAAAATCTATCTATAATATAATTTTTTGGCAAAAAATGAGGTGAACCAGACTCTGTTGTTTAACTTGTAGACCCAACAGAATGATATCGTTTCACCAATTACTCTGGTTAGTTTGATTTAATTACCAATTTAATAATTTCCTCATAGGTTACAGATATCAACCCAAATTTATCTTATGCAACTCCATTAGGTGTTTTATTGACAGAATGTGATTGTTATAATTAAGCTCATCGATGGTATAATATCCAACACCAAAAATAGATCGGCATTGCTTAATCAAATTAACAACCAGGAAATCAATGTTGTTGGAAACTCCTATTATGGGTATTGCATACTCACCTGGCAAATTGGATACATTACTAGTATTCGTGACCTCTGTTCGCCGAACACAATGCAATAAAAATAATTAAACCGGCAGAAAATTTAATCAATAAATAATCAATTGGTTCGGAACTCATGGGTCAACAAAAAATGGCTCACAAAAATAAAAAATAATCAATGAGTATTTATTTATATTGTTCGTAGGTGGCAAATGAAGCTGAACACTAAATAAATAATAATGAGCGAGTTGATTTTTTTCATTTTCATAGACCGGTTTTATATTTTTATAGTTGTCACATAAACCACATTAAAATAAAGCAAGGCTTAGACAGTTTTGAAGTCTGGACACTTGACAGTATGATGAATCATAACGCGGCGTGCTTTGACTTTTAAAGGTGTATGAATGATTACATGACAATTTCTGAAACTTTGCAAATAATTCAACATTTTTGAAAGCATTCAGACGTTTTAAACACAAAACATTCTGAGCCATCGAACAGTTCTGCCTCCATTCATCCCACAACAATTAAAGTATTTACAAAATGATGATACACAATATTTTAAATGCATAGTTACAACAACGCCAATTATAAAAAAACTATTTACTCCAGCCTTGTATTAAGTTTGATAAATATAACTAGTTGAAAACAATCGAATTATTGTTATTAGTGTCATTGATTGAACTTCAACTTGTTGTTGTTTTAAAAACCAGTGACCATCAATTTATATTAAGTGTCCACATGGTGTGGCAGACTTGACAGTGACAGTCATTTAATAAGTTTTCGTAGTTCCTTTATTGTTTGTATGTTTATGTTAAAGCCTTGCTAATTGGTTGGCTATGTTAATTGGCTAATTGCCGCTATCACTAATTTTGTTGGTTATCCATTGTGACAGCATATAAAGCCAAACTGTTAGCAGACGACAGTTGCTGGCAGGAGCATTATAGTTACGGATATTAAGCAGCAATCCTTTCTACTATCTGTGGATTATACTATTTTCTCCTGTTATTAATAATTACCACAATGTTATTCTAATGCTATGCCTTTATTATTTAATTATTCTTATCATTTATTATTACACGACATATAGCTCTAGTAGTTGTTGTGTGGACTAATGTATTCAGTCCTAACTAATTGTTAATGCATGGTGGTAGAGAGGTGTCTAATTGTTAATGCATGGTGGTAGAGAGGTGTATATACTTAGTGTAGCTTGGCTAGCTTGTACTGTGATTGGTTGCGTGTGTTAACATAGGGGATGTTAAGGCGTGAATCTGAAGTTTAAGGCTGAAGCACAGTCAACAGTTGGTAAACTTCTGCTGTAATCCAGACCCAGTCTGATAAGTGGCAGCAGCCCAGTAGCGAAAAGCAGCCACTTGGACAAAGCTAGCCAGTGCACAGGGCACTCATTTCCTCCTAGTAAAACCTCAACAATAATAACCTGTCTGTAACTTAGGTACTGTCACCACAGATAACTCATCAAGCTTTCAACTACTATACCTATAACCATTAATAACTTAATTATATAACAGTATCACAATAACATAATAATCATTATTATTATTACTATTATTTATTATTATTATTATATAATAATAATTATTAGTACAAGAAAAAAACTATTATTATAGTATAATTAATTATTGACAACCACTACTGTCTGTTATTTAATGAGAATAATAATTAACAAAAAAACACGATGATTGCAAATAATGTTTATTGCTGTAACTATATTTATTACTACTATTATTACTGAAACTATTTGGCAATGTATGTAATGTAAATAATAATCTTATAATCAATAATAACGATAATTAATAACAATAATAGTAATAGCAATGCCTATCAACAAATTTACTGTTACTTATTTATTATTATTACAATAATTAGAAGATAGATTGGCATTGTGTTAATAAATAAATAAATGATAGTAATAAAATTCGACGATAAGTAGTATAATAATTATAATAAATTAAGAAGCATTATTATAATAATAACAATTATTATTTATTGTTATTTTACCAATAATACAATAATGATAAATAATTATATTAAGATTATATAATAACATTTTTTTTTATCTGTTTATTATTATTATGGATCAATCAACAACAAAAATGAGCTTCAAGTATCAGTCGGTTTAACTTACCTCCACTGTATACCAAGTGTATCTGCAACAAGCTTTTGGACTTCTTTTAATGCATAACATCGAGTTTGCAGTAGTATTGCCGCAAATCGTTGTGCATACCAAAGCCGTCACTATCAGTTTTCATTATGAGTGTAGGTGTAAGTCCGCAGCAAATAAATGATGTACCAAAAAATCTAAACAGTTTGCTGTATCGGCAAACCGTCTAGACATTTTCAAAGTAGTTCAGATAATTTTAAAACAGTTCAGACTATATTGAAACAGTTCAAACGATATCGAAACAGTTCAAACTATTTAAAACTAGTTCAGCTGGTTTGTAAATAGTTCATACTCTTTCTAAAGCGTTCATACGGTTTGTTATTTTCAAAATCATCTGAAACATTTCTAAACAGTCTGAATTATTTGCGATGTATCTATACGCTTTGCTAAATTTACGATTGCCAGACAGGAAATACAGTTATATTGCACAAATCTCGCATTTGCTGAGGCCGCCGCTTAATTTATCATAACCAACAAGCCCGTTTTCAGACATAGCTTCTTGGGTTATTGTACTACAATTACACAATTATTTCCCATGTAAAAGACGCTTTGCAAACCGTATGGACTATTTCAAATCCGTTCATACGGTTTGAAAACGAAACCGTCCAACATTATGAGCCACCATAATAATCTAATAGTTATCGTTAATACAATCTCGATGATAATAATAATAAATACAAAATGAGGAATAATATATGACAATGATAATTGATAATATTTTAAACATGTTATAATTGTACAGAAAATGTTTGGCACAACTTCCTGTGACAATTACTCTGGAAATAAATGGTCACAGACTATTGTTTTTATTACTGTGAGCAATCACGATCTTGCTGAACCACATAATATATGTATTTTCAGCATTACTTCTATTATTATACAAAATCATCTCCCGCCTCAGTCGTTTGTCACTTATGTTTTGAGGCTATGACTTTTGGACCGCCTCAAGGGCAAAGGTCAATCCCTGAATAAAAGCAGCAACTGAGCCTCTCCTCAGTATAATTGCAGAAGTACATATTATATATTGTTACAAATACAAACAGCTTACACTCAATCAAGTCTTTTCTTGAAACTCTGAGAACACAGAACAGGCATACTTACAAGTAAAGCTCAACCACTCAGAATGACAACCTGCTACAACAGCCTTGTAGGTCTGATCGTAATATTGTCTGACAGGTGGCAGTCGAGAAGGGCAGACCTGCGTGTCGGACAATAGCCTGCCGGCACACCATGCTGAGGGGCAGATATTGAGCTTGTCTGCGAGTCTGGCTCGAGTAGACTTATTTGCCTACCTAGAGGTAGTGCTGGTGGTTACCAGTAGTAACCCATCAAAGTTAAAATAAATTCCTGTTCACTATTATTTAATATTCTATGATGACTAGTTGATAATAATAGTAATAAAAAATTTCCATTATTCATAGTTTTTATTACTAATGATAACTTATTAGTGTCAATTGCTTGTTTTTATTACATATAATTGTTATTATGAGTAATAGAGAAATGGTGATAATTAATATTGTACAGGAATTTGTGTCTGGGTGGTAGCCACCTGTACACCTTCCCGACGCGTTCTGCTCCTACCCCAAGTCAGCGTACGATAATGTGCTATTATTGTTGGAGAGCATGCATTGGTTTGTGCAGTTATGGGTGCAGCCGAATCTGGTGTGGAATGAGTGCTGGCAGCTTACAATAATTATATTATAATTATTGGCTGCATCCGAACATGGCTATGTTCGACAATAATTGTGCTGTAATTATTGTTTAGTTTATAGTTTGTTGCGAACTTTGCCACCGACAATAATTGTGCTGGAATTATTGTTTAGTTTAGAGTTTGTTGCGAACTTTGCCACTGACAATAATTGTGCTGGAATTATTGTTTGTCTACTTCGACTCAGTCAAGATCGACAATAATTGCACTGGAATTATTGTTGCGTTATCTTGCCCGAACTCTAGAGTCCGAATTTAGTGTGAGCCGAACTATTAGGGCACCAGGTGCTTTGCGTCGTACTTCTCACCGTAGCGAGGGAATACGCAATAAGAGGGCGAACCGTTCTCACTTTCCGCCAAGCCTCGTGCTTGCCAATAGTCGACCAGGTCAGCGCTTGTAGTTTTGCTGCTTCTAGCTGTGCTGCTTCTTGAGAGAAAGAATTTTCTGAGAGCCAGGCTAACTCTGAACTTTATTGCATGAACATCGATATTTATATAAAAGGGGCGGGTGAAAACATATACAAGCCACCCCTTGTATTTACAACATAGCACCAAGTTGCAATTTGTTACTTCGTGGAAAATAATATAATAATAATTAAAATAGTTATTTGGGCACATCATAGAACTTAGAACTGCTCTAGATAGACGCTTGTAGTCAGGCACAGGTAATAATAGAACTAGGACAAAACATAGACAATGCGTAAGTGAGTAAATATTGAGATAATGTGTCGACAGTGAGTTAATATCGAGACAATGCGTAGACAGTGAGTTAATACTGAGTCAAAGGCTTAGGCCAAGTACAAGTAGATAATAAAAAATGCCGACAAGTACTGGCGTCCCTCACAATATTACCATTTATTATTATCATAAGTTATTACTAGTGTCCTCAGTCCTACAAGGTTGAAATATAGATAACTCATTTGCTTTTTGTCATGATTCAACACTAAAAGACTATCAAAACTATGTGACGGAAAGATATCATACCATGATGAATTGAAGAAATGCCAATGTCAAATCTAAACTAATAGGCCTGTCAATAGACCCACACATATTTTACTAAAAGAAAGTGGGAGTTGTCTTTTCAAAAGGGGAACATCTTGTGATTTTTCTATATGGAGCAATGGGGTAACCGCTGTTTTGGCTCATAACTGACAACCTATGAGCCACAGCGAAACGTAATTACCACTATTTTGTGGGGTAATTCAGCATTCTATACTATAAGTGAAAAAAAATTGTTCCAGGTCTGCAAAATTTGGAATGGTCAGCAAAAACGCATGTAAACAAAGAAATTCTCTCAGTAGAATGACTATTGAAGTAAGACCATACAGCTTTATATTCAGTTTAAGTTGCACCACCAACATATTCCTCTAGTATGGCAATGAGTGCAGTTTTATAAGCTCGTGGTCATTTTGCTCAGCCACAAGCTGTAAACATCGGCTTGGCCAACACCACTAGACTACTCAGTCCACGCTTTTAGTGGCAGCAGAGGTTGTACGTACACTATCAATAACTACATAGTGTTTGAGACAGATGTACCAATACATACAGTTTGGCCCTAAATCATTTCACGAATTCACCTTTACTTCTTGATAATCAAGTGCCACAATGTTTACATATTCGCTTCTGCAGCAATTTGATGCAACAGAAGCAAAGGTAATTGAAAAGCTTCAAAAACATTTGAAGGATGCTCCTGGGTAGCCTAAGTTTTAGGCCAACATTTGAGGCATAATGTGTATTTTGCTTGGAATAAATATGCTGTGCTTTTTTATTGGGAGTTGCATGCTCCATTATTATCTTGGCAAGTTTTAAATGGAATTCATTGGATGATTGGTTTAGTGGGTGGGATGTTTGTGCTCGTTTGTTGGCTTAAGTTAAAGCCTGGTTCACATACATACTGTAGATGGTCGCAAGTGATCGCGGATGTATTTGAACACTGATTTGCAGTGGCTAGTACGACGTCGGACAATGTCGTAGAGGTTCATAGAAAACTTCAGCTGAACAAACTTTCCTGCGACCGTCGTACAATAGAGAGTACAATTTGCTTACTTTCTTTCTCAAAAACCACATTTAGGTCAAGGTTACTCATGTAAAAATTACTGCCATCAAAGAATTATAATAAATAATGAAATTATTATTGTTTAATTATAAATATTGATTATTATTTATCAAGTTTCTGATTGAAATATTGTGATGGTTGATTCAAATGTATAAATATATAAATTTTCTGTAGATTTTTATATAATAGCATAATTAGTATATTATTATAAATTGAGATTCAAAATTTTATATTAAAAAATGGTAAAAAACAATAATGCACCATTGAACAACAGTTAGAAATTTAATTACAAAATATGGAATAATGTTTAATGACAATATGAGTAAAAATATGGTCAAATTTTTAAAATTGTGAAAAATAAATTATTTGGTGTAACTGAACAACGATAATTCATTTAGTATGTGTATAGTCGTTGGTCAGTGAAGACGCGCTTTGAAATCTTATTACCTCCCATTCAAGAGAGTGACTATATCTCTTGCGATCGCGAGTTTGCCAAGTTTATGTGAAAGTGTATCGCGGATCCGTTGTACGAGGAGGATCTGCAATCACTTGCGAGCATCAACGATATGTATGTGAACCAGGCTTAAAGGGACAGCTTCGGCGACCAAATGGTCGCCGGTGCAAAGATTGTAGTAAACATTAGTTACCTTCTTTGGCCCATAGCTTGTTCAGCTATGTTTTGCTTTAAACTTTTTATTAGACCTCAGTTTATCTTCGGCTCTTCTTATTATTGATTTTTATTATTATCAGTTATCAATTATTTTGGAGCCAGCACCAACAATTACAGGTTTAAAAAATTACAACATTTTTTTATTAATATTTGTATAATATTATTCAGTATATTATTGTTATTTTTTGTATAATATTATTTAATATATTATTGTTATTATTATTATTCTCACCATAATATATATTGTCAGGAGCTATTGTTGGTAATGGAAATGAAGAATCAGAGAGCAAAAAAAATTCTGAGCTTTGTATTGTATGGGGAATACAAAATATAACATACACTTATAATGGGATAAAGATAATCAGATTAACAATAACTTCTGAGAATAATTAATAATTATGGTGAAAATAATATTATATAAATGATAAAAATAAGTTTTTGTAATTTTTTAGACCTGTCTTTGTTGGTGCTGGCTTCAAAATAATAACTGATAATAATAAATGACAATAATAAGATGAACTGAAAATAAACTGAGGTGTAATGAAAAGTTTAAAGCAAAACGTAGCTGATCAAGCTATGGGCCAAAGAGGGTAATTAATGTATACTACAATCTTTGCACCGGCGACCATTTGGTCGCCAAAGCTGTCTCTCTAACTTAGGCCAACAAACCAGCACAAAAACACCGCCCACTGAACCAATCGTCCAATGAAATCCATTAAAAAGCTGCCAAGATAATAATAGGGCATGCAACTCCCAATAAAAAAAACCCACAGCATAATCCAAGCAAAATACACATATGCCTCAATTGTTGACCTAACACTTAGGCTAACTCCTGGGAGACTTAGAACGGTGAGAATTCAATCAGGTTATCTTTACACGGCTTAAAAATTTGTAAAATATCTGATAAAACCAGTTCTGAATTACAAATACTCATGTTTACATTTTTCACAGCTCGTAGTTTATTTCTCTCCTTACCCATAAACCTACACCTGTTTGGGGAGCCAGCGACCATGGCTATTAATAAAAGGGAACTGGCAAAACTTGCCTCTTAAAACTGATGATAGTATATAATAATCAATGATGATAATGACTCACTGTTGGTTTAAAAAAGTGGAGTATTTCATAGACAACAAACAGCAAACTTAGTGAGAGACTGAAAAAAACTATCATAGTTGAAATGCAATGCGCATAGAGACTATTTAAATGTCCGCTCGCATTAGAAGCTGGTTTCTCTGGGAGATAACTCCACCAGGTCTTCGTTGCTTTAAAAAACTGAAATATAACAGTTATTGCCATGTCTCACATTGTTTCTGTTTTCTCTTCTACATGTTCAGAAAAAGCTGCCGAATGAAGCAAATAATTTCAGCCATGTTTCAGCCATATGACCAGTACAACTTTTTTCCTATGCGTTGACAAACAAGTCACTTATTTTAAATTGTTCACTATAAATGACGGATAATTCTCGTCTGATTTTTTGACATTGATTTAACTTTGGTTCTTCTTAGAATCAAAATGTTTTCTAATACCATCTTTCAACGTTGAATTCTATTTCACTTTCAGCTGTAATTTCTCAGTTGTTTCTCCGTCGCATTAAATGCCACTTCAACGTTGTTTCTATGTGTTTTTTTCTTGCTGGGTAAACTCTGCTTTCAATATTTTAAACTGCTTCTGTATCGAAATGGTGTTTTTCAAATATTTCGTTTATCTGAGATATTTGAAAATTTATAAAACAGGTCCAAACTTTACTGTCCTTTACAGTTCAACATCTGGTGGCATGATTCCTGTTCTGCTAATAAATCTAGCATTGTGGTGATTTTCTAAGCACTCCAACTGGCTTGACTGGACATGGTACCTTTGGAACCGTAAAATTGAAAGATATTAAAATGTAAAACGTATTTCAGACTGGTGGTGAAGTGAATGGTGACTAGAGCAAGTGTGACTGGTTACTAGTAGCCAGGATTACTACTACGTCAGTGTGTTGCACTTGTGCAGTCTTGGCGATAAATCTTTGCATTTTTGTTACACAGCGCAGTCTTGGCGATAAATCTTTGCATTGTTGTTACACAAACAATAACATCTGGGTGCTGGACTTGTCGCCAAAGAAGTCTTAGGGAAACATTGAGCGTCAAAAGTTTGTGTCAAGTATAGCAAACAAAGTTGTTACCGTGGCAACCTCTTTTTGGCACCACAACTTATCCCTAAATTTGTCATGAAATGGAAACATAATAATTTATATACTAAAAAACCCATTTAGAAAACATGCAAAATGAGTTTCAGGTTTTACTTTGGCACAGAATTCACAAGATACATGTAGGGACAATTGAAATTATACCCTGGACCCATCAACTAAGTATTGGGTGTACAAAACTTGAGTGTCACCAAAAAAATGAATGGTATTTTCACAGGCTAGGAAAGAAATGGAAAGAAAAACCTTCGGAACTCAATAAGAACAATTGTAACAAACGTAGGGTAAAAAGTTGTTTTTGGAGAAAATAGGTTATTGCACTGAATAAACTGATATAAGCGTATGAACTAGGTACTTTTGAAATCGCTAGCATGACAAACGAAATAAATGTAATCAGGCAGTTGCTCACTTCAATGATTTAAGAAAACAAACCACCAACCAAACTCTCTTCGTCAAAAAAAAATACATGACGAAAAGATGCACTTGTCCGCAACTTGCACTAGTGTCCAGGAACTGCTTTATTAGTCACCTATTTACTATACTGAGCAAACTATGACAAAATGAAAAAAAAATGAAATATGAGCATTGTGCAATCACCGCCATCAAAAAAGCAGGAAAAACAGTTTGCTCATGAAATACAAGCTATTTAAGCAGTAGTCAGCACTGGTGGGGACGAAAATTATTATCATAGAACATATTTTTCCCATAACAGATAAAACTACGGTTAATTAAATGACAAGACCACCAAATTTTCTGTCATCTATCTTAAAAAATACAAGCGAATAATTGTTTGCTTTGAAAAAAAGAAAAACAAATAGGTGCTTTAAACAACAAAACATATTACATTACAAGCTGAAACATTAAAAATATCCAAATGCCTGAGATGTGAGAACCATATTAATATGGCATAAGTTACGCAACTGACCAAATAACTGTTGGATTGTGCTAACAACAAAACACTGAAACAACACAATATCAACTTGCGGATAACATAACTGCACTAACAAGTTAGATCAAACACCCGAACAAAAAACATCCATTTGTTGCTTCCGATGTTATAAAACTC